>JAQQSW010019936.1:0-10947 GCA_028646575.1 Pseudocheirus occidentalis
AAGAGCCCTTGGCCCCAATGGATAGCGTCAGTCCCCCTGCTATCTGCAGGCCGAGGGCTCTGAAGCAGCCCAGTGGAAGCCACTGCTGCTCCATTCCTGCTGCTACAGCCGCCTCCCGCTGCTTCCTTGCCCTGGGAGCAGTTTGGCCAGACCTGCTCTTCTCCTCCCCAGTTAGCAAAATCCACTGACCTTTCTCTTAGCCTTTTGTCTTCTGGCCTGATAAATGTGGTAACTGTGCCTTCAGTGCAGCTGATCTGCTCTCCTATAGACGTGGCTCCCCGCATGATGCCCCAGGGCCTGCGCCGGCCCAGTTTCGGCCACGGCTCCCAGACTGCTGAGAAGAGCCCTGCCTGCTGAGCTGCCTGTAGCAACAGATGTGCTTTCTGTCTTTTGGAGAGTTTTGGAGCTTGAAAATCTGTTTAGAGTCCCATTTTATGACTTTTTTAGCGTGTTTATGTGGGAGCTGTGGTGCTTTGCTGCTTCTACTCTGCCATCTTAATGTTTCTAGTTAGATAATTTTTTAAAGTTTCATTTTTACATACCTAAAACCTGATATCTAAAATCCCATTTATTGTGACTCTTACAGATTCTTATTGTTATTGAGTTGTTGTGCTTATATTCTTGTCATTTGATTTCATCTGGGGAGTGACAATATTATAAAAATGCATCAATAAAATATTTTTAAAGTATGGTAGTGAATAGAGCAAGATATGACTATAAAGTAATGTGCTTTTGTATGGGACTGACTAAATCATTCTTATTACTTTATAGTTGTGGCAGATACACTCACATACACTTGCACTCATACACTTGTCTGCCCTCTGTCCTCAGCCTCTGACTTCTGACCCGAAACTGGGAAAAATAATATAATTTTCATTCCAGATTTTGAAAAAGGTCTGGATGCACTAATACAGATGGCCTTAGATTATTCATTCCACCTTCATTTTAGCTGTTCTTTCCCAAACAAAATCTTAATTCTCTTGCCCTTTCAGACCTTTCCTATCTAACTCAGGGATCAGCTGGTCCTGCCTACACACTATGTAATTGAAATGAGCAAGTTATGAAAGCAGTTTATTTAAATTATCGACTGCTTTCCTAACCTCAGTTGAGCCCTAACAGTTACTTGGCAATTCTTAAACTACTCTTGTTGATTCCCTAGATCATCGTCCATAATGAACGTTCTAATATCTTTCCTTTTCTTATCAAGATTACAGATATACTTTCAATCACTACATTGACAGCAGATTTAGCTTCCTCCTCCTTCATTGAGACTGAAACCATCTGCCAATTCCCCTCTTGACTTCTCAAAACTTCTCAACATTATCATCACTTGGTCTTGGACTCCCACCCCTCTAGTCTCTTTCCCTACTAATATGACACTCACATAGTTCTTGAAATAATCTTTTAGCCTGCCTATATAATTTTCTTGCTCATTTACATACAGTGAGATTTACCTCTAGAATAAAATACAAAAATTTAAATTCTTCTATTGCTTCAAGTTTTGTCCTCTAGAGCGAAGCAGAATAAATCTAATCCTTCTTCCACATAAGCAATTTCAAATACTTAAAAAGACAACTATCATGTTCCTCCTTCACTAACCCACCCAGAGGCCTTCTTTTCTTTAGGATAAACAATCCCAATTCCAAGAAACAACCCTGATATGGCATGAAATCAAGGCTCTTTACCATTCAAGCTTCCCTCTGAAAAATCTCTATTTATTGAAGTCTTTTCTGAAAGGTGGCACCAGGACAAAGTGTAATGGAACTCTTACCAGCTAAGTCCTAGACTCTATGCCTCACTTAAGGTAGCGCAACTTTACATTATGAACTTATCATTTCTAGCTAGCTCCTCTGACAAAGTCATGCTTCACCACCATCTTCCTATCATATTTCCCTATTGCAGCCACTCTTGGCACCTGCTCAAATGAACTTTCAGCTCCTGCTATGGAGCTGTAATCTCATGATCGATGAAAGTTCACTATTTTTATCTGTCACCCAACCATGATTCACCATCATCTTCCCTCTGCCTTTTATCTGGTACAATCTAATTTTGATGAAACCCTCTGGGAATCTTGGTAATCCCTGCTTGCTTTTCTAAATGTTCACAAGTCATGTTTTTCATAATAAATTCTGCAATTTTGCCAGAAACTGAAGTCATGCTTATGGGTTGATTGTTTATTGACTTCATTCCTCCTTCTACATGCACATTTTTTTTGGAAAATTCAGACATTTGCCCTTTTCTAATTCTGCAGTAACTCTCTGATTCTCCATGTACTTTCAAAGATCACTAATGGTGGTTCAATTGCATCCACAAGGCTATTTAGTACCTTTGGGTGTAGTTTATCTGATAACTTGAATTTATAGGATGAAGCTATATTTTCTCTTATTCTCAACAAATTTATTTTCAATATCAACTTTAGATTATTTTTCTAGTCCAAAGATTATTCTCCTTGGCAGAGGAAATAGAAGCAAGATAGCCATTTTGTAGTTCTGCCTTTTCCCTGTATTCTATTATCGACATCACATTTATCCCAAGTGGGATCCTATTTCTTCTTTAACCATCCTCTTTTCCCTAACAGAGTTTTAACAAAACTTTTTTTTTAGTCCTTAGCTTTCACTGTGTATAATCATAACTGAAAACTAACAGTCAGAGAAAGTAATTTACTGTGTTCCAAAGACATGGTGGATTGTTTGATATGATGTGTTAGGAAGTCATAAATCACACTTAGTTCGACAGTTTCATAAATCAAAAACATAATCAGTGTGAAGGGGATGTGGGTTGTGCTTGGGACTATTAATATAAATTTGTAAATACTAATACCTAGCAGTGGCCATCACAATTTATTCTTGACCCTCTTCCCTTTTCTTATCACACTCTCAACTTTCTATAGATGATTACCCAAACTGCATATATGTAAACCTCATCTCCCTCTGAGCTCCATGTCTGAATTGCCAGCTGCTTGCTGAAGAGTATCTTCCCTGGAGCCCTACTCCAATGCTTCATCTTAGTGTAGTGGGAACCCCAGGGTTCTTGAAGACTATGCCATCAGAGTGCAAGACTTGGAAGGTCCCACTAAGCTATAGAGGTTCAAAGGAGAAACTCAGCCCAGTCAAGTGAATCCATTCAATCCTGATTCCTCAGAAATCCACCTAAGTATGGAAAGGCTCATCCCTGGAAGGTTAGGCACAAAAGGACAAATATTTTGGCTACAGAAACTCATGAAAGTGTGATGATGTCGCAGCCTGCACTGGTGAAGGGAAATTCATACTGATGAAATCTAGGATATTTTGAAATAATGAAATAAATATTTTAAAGTTATTTTTAAAAAGTTATCTATATTTATAGTCTCAAAGCCCCAAGAGGTTAAATGACTAGACCACGGTCACTCAGCTAGATAATATAGAGGCAAGATCAGAATAGAGGCAAGATCAGAACCCAGATTTTCCTGATTCTAAGGCAAGTCCCCTATCTACTACATTATGTTGCTTTTTTGTATAAACATGAATAAAAATAAATCACAATAGTACAACCTTTAAAAATGAATAAAACAACATTTTTTACCCTTTTGGCAAAATCAATGAAAATATTTAATTTTAACATGAATTTTTTTTGTCTTAAAAGACCTAACAATATATTATAAAGAAAACCAGGTACAGTAATATAGGTGTAATGAGTTTTTTTAAGCTTAATTGTGAATAAAAGAATAATTATGAAAAGTGTTAGAGAGCAGTTTGGCAAAGACTAGGTATAGACCAACATCTCATTGCATATAACAAGGTAAAGTTAAAGTGGGCACAGGATTTAGACATAAAGAGTGATATTATTAGCATATTATGGTAATATGGAAAATTTTACCTGTCAGATCTATGGATAAGGGAAGAGCTTGTGACCAAACAAGAGATAGAGAGAATTGGAGGAAATATAATGAATAATTTTGATTACATGAAGCCAAAAAGGTTTTGTACAAACAAAGCCAACACAGTCAAAGTGGGAAGGAAAGTAGGAAATTTGGGGGAAACTTACAGTAAATTTCTCTGATAACAGTCTAATTTCTTTTTTTTTTTTACTTTTTGTTTGGAGGGTAATTGGGGTTAAGTGACTTACCCAAGGTCACATGGCTAGTTTTTTTTGTGTCAAGTGTCTGAGGCTGGATTTGAACTCAGATCCTCCTGACTCCAGGGTCAGTGGTCTATTTACTGCACCACTTAGCCACCCCTAATTCCTTAAGTATATAGGGAACTCAGCCAAATTTCCAAAAATAAGAGCCATTTCCCAATTGATAAATGGTCAAAGGATATGAATAAACAATTTTCAGAAGAAGAAATCAAGCTATTTATAGTCATAAAAATGCTCTAAGTTACTATTTATTAAAGAAATTAAAACAACTCTGAGGTATCACCTCACATCTATCACACTGGCTAACATGACAGAAAAAATAAGACAAATGCTGAAAAGAATATAGAAAAATAGTGACATTAATGTAATGTTTGTAGAGTTGTGAATTGGTCCATCTACTAATTTGGAACTATGCCCAAAAGGCTATAAAATTGTTCACACTCTTTAACATGGAAATACCACTGTTAGGAGTATATTCCAAAAAGATGAAAGAAAAAAGAAAAGGACCTACATGTAGAAATTGAGGGGATACTAATCAGTTGGGGAATGGCTGAACAAGTTCTGGTACATGAATGTAATGGAACACTATTGTGGTATAAGAAATGATGAGGGTTTGGTTTCAGAAAACCTAGGAAGACCTATATATATATTGAGGCAAAATGAAATAAGCAGAACCAGGAGAGCACTGTATACAGTACCAGAAGATTGTGGTGATGATCAGCTGTGAAAGACTTAGCTACTCTGATCAAGACAACGATCCAAGAAAATTCTGAAGGTCCCATGTTGAAAAATGCTATTCATCTCCAGAAAAAGAACTGATGAAATCTGGTTTCAAATTGGGGCATTTTTAAAAACTTTATTTTTCTTGCTTTTCTTTGCTACATGGGTGTTGTGGAATATATTTTACATGATTTCATATGTACAACTGATATATTGCTTACCTTCTCAGTAGGTGGAGTAAGGACTGGAGTAAGGACTGAAGAATATAAAAAATAGTAAATAAATAATGAATGTTAAGATAGAGCTAAAAACAATAAAAAGGAAAGTAATCATTCCACTTTGGTCTCAACCAGGGATGTTAAACAGCAAATTCCCATTCTAAGATACTCCTCTCCTGACTCTGAGGGCATCAACCAGCTTCTGGACCCTCTACCAGCTGAAGGCCTCTGCCAGTCATTCCATCTCTCAAACAAGTATTACTAGATACAAGACATGTCATGTTCTATATAGGGTGTCCCAAAAGTCTCAGTGCAATCTAAAGCTAATAAAGCTTAACTCTAATAAATATAATATATATAAATATGATAATAAAATATTTATTTATCTGTGCTTTAAACTGCTCTGAGACTTTTGGGACACCCTCTTTAGCGTTCTTTAGTAAAGTGATTCATGTGCTTTCTAAGAAAAATGGGCTAGCTTACCAAAAGGTTTTAATCATTACCAGTAACACATAATATTGGAAGGAAAAAAGTGAGTTCTGTTCTCTTGCCTAAAAATGCAGGAATCTCTTAGTTCTAACCCCAGAATCCGCTTGGTTTTTTTAGTCTTCAAGGAATATGTCAAGGAATATTCCTTGACTACAACCATTATAATTACATATATGACTATAATATAATATATAAATATATAACTAATATAGTTGTGCATATATTACAATGATATAAATTCGGAGGTATTTTGCTTTAAAATCTCAAATAACTAAAAAGAGAGTAATAGGATTAATAGGGTATGGGAAAAATACATAATATTGTATAGAGAAAGAAACACAGAACTCATAGGATAATGTTTTAGTGGGACAGAAATCCTTTTCATATATTCCAGGAGAAAGATCTGAATAGAGCTATATGATAAGACAGAAAGTATTTCCTGGGCCCTGTAGCTTGAGGAGAAGAGCAAATAATGATGAAGTATTTCTCTTTTTTATACAATATGGGACAGATCCTGCCAGGTAGGCAAACTAGGTGTAAATTAAGAACTTCAGGAGGTATATTAATTCTCATAGGCCTCCAGGGCATCAGCATGTTCTCTGGAGAAGTTTTGCAAATTGTACTCTCAAGTTTTAAGAGAGCTAATGAACCTTCATTAATTAGTATGTAGATTCATTTTCATTCATTTGTTATCTTTACATATTTAAATTATTATATTAATTGATGCTTTATTTTTAATAAACATTTCTAATAAATGGGGATGAAGAAAGTTGACACTTCATTGAAAGATCAATATTTCCTCCGAGGATATGCATTATATGAAAATATGCCCATTTGTTCATTACTTTCTTTGATCTAGGGAAGCAAATGGACTTGATGAAAGGTTACAAAGTCATTTTTATTTTTTACAGTTGATAAAATAACTGTTTGTGTCACCCTACTTGCCTAAGCAGAGTAAATAGGGGTTCAGAGAAAAAAGGTCAATAGGAAAGATGCCTTGTGCTGTTGAACTGAATATAAATTGGGCACTGTGCTAAAGTCATTAGAAGACAAAAGAACAGATTTCTTCATTAATATTCCAGGGACTGTCATTGTTCCAGAAGCAGTTTTTGTTTAACTCTATTGAAGAAGGAAGGGAAAATGCTCAAGTTAATGAAACAAGAGCAGACATTATGGAACAAGGGCAAAATCACATCTCTTGGGTGTCTCCAGAACACTGCCTTGTCTTTTTCTTAGGCTGTAAGTTCAGCGGGAGAGAAAAAAAAGGCACAACACAAATAGCATGTATGTGTGTGTATACACACACAAACACACACATATGTATGTATGTATAGGTATATATGTATATATATATATTTAATAAGAAGTTCTTCTTGATTTATAACATGATTGTGTCATTTTGAATTTGGTATGACTGTTAGAACAAAGCCATTCTCAAACATTATACTATTGCAATGTGGGAAAGTCTGAATATCATGGAGAGAAAACAGCTTGCATTCCCAGAAAATCGTGCCATCACACTGGTATACTGAGCAGAGGGGAGAGTATATATGGTCAGCTGGTTAGGATATCACAGAATGTGATGTTTGTTCATGGCCTCTTTGCTGCCCTGCTAATCAATGGAGTCATATGTTAAACTACAATATTCAGAAAAAAAGCAAAAAGGATCAATGTAAATAAGGTGAGCCTGACCTTCCATTCAAATGGTTAAGCAAAATAGAAAAGTTTCAAAGAATATATCCCACTATTGAAAGCTACCGTGTAGGGCAAACTGATAAAGTGAATAATCCTTTCTGGAAGAGGTTATTGGCTTGTAGTGGCTTTGGAAGTGCAAGAGAAGACTTCTGGCCTAAAGGAGTTTATGTGCTAATTGTAAAGACGAGACTAAAAGGCACTTTAGATGGAAAACAACGCGAGAGAACAAGCCAAAGTCATGAAGAATATTGGATGCCTTTGCTTCCTTTTTAAAAGTCCTGAATGTGGCCCTTATGAAGACTATTAGATAAGAAGTCAGGTACATTGAGTAGAGTCAGAATGAAAATACCAGCAGGCAGAAGACTGGTTCCCTTCAAGATACAACTCAAAGACTACCTCCTTCAACTGGTCTTTCCTGGCTGCCTCAGACGTTAGCACAACTTGTAACCACAACGTATGTATTACAGTTATATGCTTTATTTACTTATCTGTGAACATGCTATATCTCCCTACAGATGCCTTGAAGGGTTCTCACTTTTGTGTTTGTTATCACTTATATCTAGAAGAGGAGGGTATATCATTTATATCTAGTGGGGGGAATCAGAGCTTCCAAGAGGTAAAAGGGAGGAAGTGAAGAGGGAGATGTTTCCACAGCCTATGCAAAGTCCTGGAGGGAGGAAATGGAATGTTAGGTAAAGGGAATGGCAAGTAGGTCAGTAAGTCTGAAGCGCAGAGAACATGGTGGGGACGTGTAGGGGGGATGGGTGGAGAGCATATGGGAAGGGAGATTAATCAGTAATCAGCCTAGAAAAGTCAAATGGAGCTATATGGGGAAAGTTTTGCATGCCAAACAGAGGACTTTGTATTGTATTCTAGAAGCATTAAGCCTTCATTCACTAAAGTTTTTTGAGCAAAGAAGAGAGATGTTCAGACCTGAGCTTTAGGAATATAAATCCAAATTGGAGAGGAGAGAGAGTGAGTGCAGGGAGACCAATTAGGGTTTGAGCAAAAGGTAATGAGGACCTGAACTAGTGTAGCTGTGGACTGAGTAGAGAGAAGGAGGCAGATAAAAAAGATGTTGAGTGGTGGGAATCAACAAGACCTGGCAATTGATTAGATATGGAGGAGGAAGGGAGTAAAGAAGAGTGAAGAATTAAGGGCTACATTCAGGACTTTAAAAAAGGAAGCATTATATATACTTACATTAACTTGACAAGATTAAAAAGCAACTAAATTTAAAACTTTTTATTATTTTTGTAATTGTCTTCATAAAATTGCTAACTTTAAATTAATAGTCTTTTAAGCTAATAAAGTTTAAAACTGCACTGAGATTTTTGAGATCCCCTAGATGTCACTTTAAGGTTTATACAAGTGCTTCCTTTGCTATAATCCCATGACCAGGGAGAAGGGCAGGGATTAGTATTCCTGTTTATTGATAAGGAAACTGGGGCTCCAGAGAGATTAAAGGATTTACCCATGGTCACATGCAAATGACCAGAGCTGGAATGTAAACCCAGGTTTCTTATCTTCAGGTCCAGTGCTCTTGTTTTAAAGCTGCCTCAACTTAACATTGCAATCTCTTAAAACTTATCGATCAACAATTATTTATTAATCACCTATGATTTTAGACACAGAGGATATAAATCCAAAGAATGAAATAATCCTTATTTACAATGAGCTTACATTTTAATGGTAATGGTAATGGTAATTTGAAGATCTTCCCTGCTTCTTAATAGGCTGAATATAATCACATGAAGCCTGTGGTGGGAGGAGTTTGCTGAAGGGTGGAGCAGAGCCCACAGGAAGCTGCAAGTCAGTGCAGTTAGAACTGGAGGGAAGAGAGGACGTAGCCAAGGAGACAGCTAGGCTTGTGAATGTTTATTTGTGGAAAGGCTAAAGGATGGTGGTTCCCTGGTGTTATGGTTTATTAAGTTCTTTGTTGCTATGATGGATTCAGCTTTCTGATTTTGGCATTTGGTTTTCTGCTATCTGAATAAATGTTTTGCTTTTGTCTTCCATAAGGAGACTCTGTTATTTGCAATTGAGAACTATGCTGGCATATTAATAGTCACCATCGGCACTGGGAATATTGTGTTGGTGATACAGGAGTATGATAAGAGTTGGGAAGGAAACACACAACAAATGTACATGTGCACACACACAGAGCATAAATAAAGTTTCCTTATTTGTAAAGAACCTACCACCCAGGGTTGATTAAAGGATTAAATGAATATATTTCCAAAACACTCTGCAAACCTTAAAAAGCTACATATGGTTTAGCTATTATTATTATTATCATTATAAATTTAATAAATATACATATATACACAAAGAAAGTTAAATGTAAGGTAGCTTAGGGGGATGATCCCAGCCTTTGTAGGATCAGGAAAGATTTCATATAGACACAGTGCTTGAACTATGGCTTAAAATAGAGGCATTTAATAAAAGTTCCTTGAAACTATTTTGACTTTTAAAACTCCTAAGATGTTTTAACTCTCTTTGAGTCGTGTGTTTTATAAATTCCTTGTTTTTAAATTGGTTCAGATTAAAAAAAAACAAACCCCTATTATATAACATAAGAAGTAGGTCTCTACATTTGGGAAGGTCCACATCAAATGTGTTCATTCTAGCACATGTCTTATCATGAAGCTTATCATTAGTCAATAAACATTTATGAAGTTCCTACTCTTTGTAAGGCACTGTGCTAAGTCCTGGGAGTTCAAAGAAAGGTAAAAGACAATCCTTGTCCTCAACGATCTCACAGTCTTAGGAGACAAGAAGCAGACAGCTGTACAAATAAGTCTGAAATAGAATTAAAGGTAAGTGGGAAAGGTTCCCTGTAAAAGGAAACTTGAAGAAAGTCAGGGAAGCCTGGTGGAGATGGAGAAAAAGAACATTCCAGGTATGGGGACAAGCAATGAAAATGCTCAGAATCTGGAGATGAAGGTTCTTGTCGAAGGAACAGCCAGAAGGCCAGTGTTATTGGTGAGTAGACTAGGTGCAGGGTGGGGAGGAGGTACGTGTAATATTCTTTTACTACTTAGATCTAAATAAGTCTAAACTTAACTGTATTTATGTATGTTGTATTTTATGTGCAGAAACAATTTATTTGCAAATAATCAGTTCCTTTTCAAATACAACTTTGGGAAGACTTTAAAGTTAATATCTAAACACATTTCATTCAAAATAATACAAAAAAGATTAATCGAATCACTTTCCTAAGTTCATACAACAGGAATATATTTGCCTTTGAAAAAATTAGCCACAGTTTTAATTTAGTATGAATTGAGTCAAAATGATCAAACATTTTGCTTTTCTGATGAAGAAAATAATTTTTAATTAACTTTTTTTTTTCCCCTTTGGGAGGCAATGTGGTCCAGTGGACAGCAAACTGGCCTCAGAGTCAGGAATATGTAGGCTTAAATCTTGCCTTTTGCAGAGTCTGGTTGAGTCACTGACAACTCACTTCAACTCTCATAGCCCTAGGCAATTCTTAGAGACTCTAAAAAGACAAGTAGTCCCTTATCTGAATTAGTAGAGGGAATTTCCTCTCCCCTTATTTGTTCCCTGTACCAGTGAATCTAAAAGATTCAAAAACAGCATAAAAACAAAAACCAACGCAACGCTTTTATTTTTAGGTTCTTAAGTCTGAGAGTTGGTTTATAAATCAATCAATAAATAGACCAACTGATGTTTACATATGAGCCTC
>JAQQSW010019937.1:0-10947 GCA_028646575.1 Pseudocheirus occidentalis
AAAGTTTCATAAGTTACTATTATTGTTTTTCCATATTGGCATGTAAATAAGTTCAACTTTGATAAGTTCCTTATAATTTCTTTCCCATGTTTACCTTCTCATGTTTCTTGTGTTTGAATGTCAAATTTTCTGTTCAGTTCTGGTTTTTTCAGCAAGAATGCTTGAAAGTCCTCCAACCTCACTGAATGACCATATTTTCCCCTGGAACATTATACTCAATTTTGCTGGGTAGGTGATTCTTGGTTTTAATCCCAGCTCCCTTGATCTCCAGAATATCATATTCCAGGCCCTTCAATCCCTCAGTATAGAAGCTGCCAGATCCTGGGTTATCCTAATTGTGTTTCCACAGTATTCAAATTGTTTCCTCCTGGCAGTCTGTAATATTTTCTCCTTGATGAGGGGGTTCCGGAACCTGGCTATATCATTTCTAGGAGTTTTCTTTTTGGGATCTTTTTAAAGAGCTGATTGGTGAATTCTTTCAAGTTCTATTTTGCCCTCTTATTCTAAAACATCAGGTCAATTTTCTTTGAGAATTTCTTGAAGGATGCTTTCCAAGTTCTTTTTTTGATCATGGCTTTCAGGTAGATCAATCATTTTCAAATTGTCTCTCTTAGATCTATTTTCCAGGTTATTGGCTTTTTCAAGGAGATATTTCACACCGCTTTCTATTTTTTCATTTGTTTGTAACTGTTTAATAGTATCTTGGTTTCTCATAAAGTCATTAGCTTCCACTTGCTCCACTCTAATTCTAAAGGAATTATTCTCTTCAGAATGCTTTTGAGATTCTTTTTCCATATGGCAAATTCGACTTTTTAAGGAATTCTTCTCCTCATTGGCTTTTTGGGCCTCTTTTGCCATTTGAGTTAATTTGTTCTTTAAGGTGTTGTTTTCTTCAGTCAGGTTGTTGACTCTCTTTTCATGATTTTCTCACATCTTTCTAATTTCTCTTCCCAATTTTTCCTCCACTTCTCTTATTTGGTTTTCAAAGTCCTGTTTAAGTTGATCTATGGTTTGTAGGCAATCTTCATGTTTCTTGAAAGCATTTGGTGTGGGAGGTCTGACTGTGTTGTGTTGTCTTCCTCCTGTTCCATGCTTTGATCATTTTTGTCCCCAAAAAAGGATTCTGGAATTTTATTGCTGTTCTTACTTTGCTTCCTTTTCCTCATGTTGGCCAGTCAATTAATTGCTTGATTTTTTTTAGCTCTGTGGAGCTCTGCCTCCAGGGGGGAAAGCTCTGTCCCATATTGCTGGGGTTTTCCCAGCAGCCAGAGCTATTAGGGGGGTGCTGTAGCCCCCACTAGCTTTGGCTCACTGAAAGTGCACCCCAGGACCACTACCCAAGACCAGAATTCAGATCCAAGCCGCTCAACACAAGAGCCCTTGGCTCTGATCAATCACCTTGGCCCCCCTGTAATCTGCAGGCCAGGAGCTCTGAAGCAGCCCAGTGGAGGCAGTTGCCACTTGCAGACATTTCTGCTGTTTTCAGGCTGCTTCCTTGCTCTGGGGGCAGTTTGGCCAGACCTGCTTTTCTCCCCCAAATTTAGCTTGAATTCCACTGACCTTTCTATTAGCCTCATTTCTTCTGGCTTGATAAATGTTGAAACTGCCCCAGGTGCCACAGCTCCACTCTCTTATATACTCCAGCTGTGGCTCCTCCCGACCACCCTGGGGCCAGGCTGTGGTTTCAGGCTGGGCCAGCCTTGGCTCCCAGCCTGCTGCTATGAGCCCCACCTGCTGAGCTGCCTTCAACTAGATATGTGTTTTCTGTATTTTTGTGAGTTTTGGAGCCCTAAAATTTGTTTAGAGTCGTACTTTATGGGTATTTAAGGTGGGCTATGTGGGAGCTGTGAACCTTTGCTGCTTCTACGCCGCCATCTTGGCTCCACCCAACCCTGGCTATTTTGTAAAGGTCACGTATGTACTGGTAAACCATATGCTTATTGTAGCTGCTGTGATTATAACTCTTTTAGCCAAGTCCACCATCCATTGAGAGATGGTGTAGTTAATAAAACTCCTTTCCTGTTGATTAAGAGGCAACATAGCTGTTTCTGACTTCCCCATCAATTGGTTCTTTCTGAGTCTCAGTCATAGTCCTCAGCTTAGGTGATATCTTCAGATTCACTTGAAATTCAGATCTCCATCTAGAGCAGAGGAGTCTTAACATGGGATGAATTTCAGGGTGTCTCTGAACTTCAATGGAAGAAGCCCTGTAGCAAAAATAAAGATGTCTTCTTTTAGTACTTCCTAGAATTCTTTCTGTTAAGTGAATCTCTTCTTCTGAACTTCTGGACTGCCTGATCTTCTACTATCTCACCCCAGTCTCTCAGTTTAACTTTCATCTAACTTCTAATCAGAAACCAATCTATTTTCATAAGTCTTGTTCAACCTCCTAGTTGGAGGTTAATCTACCCAGAGCTCTACTTCCTCAAACAGAAAAGTGATTGAGAGGCACTGTGTAAATTATTTTAAACTCATTCTCACAGCCCCTGTGTTTTATGAAAATAGCAATCACTTCAGTTGTTAAAAAGTGAAAAATCCCAAGGGCCTTTTAGGCTCTTGACCTCTGTGTCACTTCTCACAGTGTCACATCAGAGCATCTTCTCTCTCTCTGTCTCTCTGTCTCTCTGTCTCTCTCTGTCTCTCTCTGTCTCTCTCTGTCTCTCTCTCTCTCTCTCTCTCTCTGTCTCGCTCTCCATCTCTCCATCTTCTCCCCTCCCCTCCCCTTCCCCCTTCCCTTCCTTCCTTTCTCTTCCTCTCTCCTCCCCTCCTCTTCTCTATCTTCTTCTTTTTCCTCTCCCTTCTTTATAGCTATTACAGCATAATAATTTCATAACTCATTACTATTGCATTTCATGGCTGACAAAATACTCTGATTATACCAGTCCTATGAGGTAGGCAGTACAAGTGTTGTCTCCACTTTACAAATGAGAAACTGAGTTTCAGAATGGTTCAGTGACTCCCCTGGGGTAACATAGCTAGCAGGCATCAGAGTTAGGATTCAAAAGTTGTATATTTTGCAGCCTCGAATTTGCATTTAATGAAGAAGTGCCCAGGAAGTCTCTCTTTTACTCATTTCTGCTGAGGGTCCTTAAACTACCACTTAAACTAAAGTGGGAGAAGAGGCCACCCCACTACTTCTGAGAAGATGGATACCCTTACTATCTTGTTTGGGGGCCTTGCATAAAAGGTCTATGGAAGAACCTTTTCACTTCCTCGATTTAATAAACATTTACTACTGTGTGCATCTAATGTCTACAGAGTGCTGTGCTAGGTATGCAAAGCTTAGTTGACAGTCAATCTCTGCCCTTAGAGCTTAAGATCTAACAGGGAAATACGGTACATATGCATAGATAACTAAAATACAAAACAATATAATCAGTACCTTATAGGAAAACAGAAGAAAATGTAAGAAGCTTGAAGCCTATGGTGAAACAGGAGGTGGAGACATTTTGAGTTGGTCTTTAAAAAGGGAGTAGAAATTAAAGAAGAGAGAGATGGTAAAAATGGATATGTCCTAGGGTTGGCATTGTGCTAGCACTTGGAATAGAGAGGAGATGAGGGAGAAATGATAGAGGTATGAGATCAAGGAAATTGGTGACTGACTGGATATGAGAGAAGAAAGGAAAGAGCTGACATGGCATTTTTTATCTGGGAGGGAGGCTGCACGAATAATGTGCTGCAGACAGAAACAGGGAATCCTGCAAAAGAAAGTTTAGGGGAAAAGCTTATGTTAGTGTTAGACGTCCATAGTTTGGAGGTGGTGTTAGGGACACCCAGGACCTGAAGTCCAGAAGGTTAAACCAGAGTTCAAATCCATCCTTGGAAACTTACTGTCTGTGGGATTTTGGGTAAGCCACTTAACCACAATCTGCCTCCATTTCATCATCAGTAAAATGGGAATAAGAGTAACACTCACCTCCCAGGGCTGTCAAGAAGACAAAAGGAGATATTATTTATAAAGCGCTTTGTAAACTTTAAAGCACTGTATAAATGCTGGATATTTATTATTATGTGAGTCTGAAGGTCAAGACTGGGATAGATATAATAGTAATATTTATATGGTGATTTAAAGTTTAGGAAGCACTTTACAAATATCTCTTTTATCCTTGTGACAATCTTGGGAGGCAAGTACTGTTATTATGATACCCATTTTACAGATGAGGAAACCGAAGCTTGGGAAGAAGACTAGGATACAAGAAAAGAGCCAGAGGCAGAGATGAGGGGGGAGTTCATCCCAGACATTGGGGACAGCCTGTGAAAAGGCATAAAGAAAGGAGAGGGGGAGCCCTGGGGGAGGGCCAGAAAGAAGACCAGTTTGGCTGGACCATGGACTGCTCGAGGGTAAGGAATGTGTGAGAAGGCTGGGAAGGGAGTCGGAGCCTGGAGCCAGGCTGTGAAGTAATAGGGGCTCAATCATCTTTTGGTCAATCCTGAAACTAAGCCAGTTAATTTCTGAGCAGGATGCTGCTGTCACACACTGTACCCCAAGCTTCAGAGATACCTAGGGGGAACAGGAGAACAGTTACTAGCTGCTCTCATGGTTAACATTATCAAATGTCAGTACTAATCACTCCCACTGCCATCCCCACTGCATTCCATCCTCCCCACCCACCACAAAAGTCCTAAGATCTGGGGGAAATATATCTCAAGAGAAATGACTTAGGATTATTCCTGCCCTTTGAAAAATTCTAAGATAAACACAGGTATTAATTTGAAAACTGAAATGTAAAAATAGTTATGAGGTGCACTATTTATGTGAGGCAGGATGTTACAGCAGAAAGAATACCAGTCTTGGGGTCAGAAGATGCAAAAATTCACAGCTGGGCTCTGACTCCTGCTTCTTGTGTGACTATAGTCAAGTAGTCTCTTAACTTCTCTGACCTACAGTTTCCTCATCTGTAAAATGAATGAAGGAATGAAGGAATGAATGAATGAATGAGTAAAGGAATGAATGGGAAAAAAAACCCTTTTGTTAACTTGCCATGTGCCAGCAACTATGTAAAACACTGATGATACAGATGTAAAAGGCAAGAGCATCCCTGCCCTTCAACAGATAGTGTGCTGGCCAATGTGGAATGTTTTAGTCCCTAGGATAGTGAATGGAGTCATAGAACTATGGATGGATGTGCCTTCCCTGGAATGATGGTATCCATTTCCTGTTCTCAGGGGAACAGGTGGAAGCTGGGGGCTCTGTAGGCTCGTGTCAGGATCATGACTAGAAGGCTGGGTAGTGGGCCTAGCACCAGGTAAATACAGTGAACTCTTCCAATTGTGGTCTCAGAACCCCATGATTTGGAGATGGGGGACCAGGTTGGAGGCAGGATCATGGAAGGAAGACAACTGGAAAGAAGAGGATATTTGCACCACCTCGTGGAAGTGTTGTAGGGAAAGTACTTTGTTGAAATGCCATAGAAATGAGAGCTAATAGTATGATGTCTCATTAATTGTGCCATCTGGTGTGGGTGGCTACCCTCTGAGGGCTTCCCGACTTGTGGATTAACTCAAGGAGTGTCTTACCCCGAGCCCCCACTTGCCTTCTACCTCTTCCTTTGAGAACTATAAACAAATCAGCATAACTATTGCCTCTGGAAAGGGCATGCCAGTAAATTTCACTTTTGTTCCATTCACCATCTCTGTAACTTCCCAGACCCAAACTTCGTTTCTTGGCATTCTCTCTCACATTGTCTGCCCCATTTGAATGTAAGCTTCTTGAGATCAGAACCTGTCTTGCTGTTCCATTTGTATTCTCAGCACTTTACCCTAATGCTTGGCACATAGCAAGTGCTGACTGTTTCTTCATCTGTAATCAGCAAGTGCACCTCATTTTGAGGGCATGGAAACTCTTTGTAGACCATACCTTTCTTTTTGCTCTGTGCAGAATCACTCTCTAATCACCACCTTTGATCCACTGGGCATGCTGGAGGAGAAAACAAAGGGAAGGACAGTCTGTCTCACACCTTCCCATTCCTCTCACCCCTGCTCCCCCAGACAGTCAGGCTCCTCATGATTACCTACAGGAAGAAGACAAGTCCCCGGTCCAGTTTAAATTATGTTTTGGGGGAAGTCTATCTAAAATTATTAATAATAAAGACAATAAATTTCATCACCATAACCCAGAACCCCAACAGTCCTAGATTGACAGATTGGCTAGATTGACAGTCCTGGTCATTTTAGGCAGGAGGGTCAGAGCTTTGACTTTTTCTCTGCACCAATGCCAGTCATTCACCAGCCCTGCACCTGTTCCATTGATAGGCTTCCGTTCACAAATTAAGGCATGATACACATAGCAGTTATGGTTGGTCATGATTTTATATCAAGGGTACAATAGCTTTTAAGTTACTACAAAACTCAGAAATTAACAACAGCTCAAAGAAGTGGATAAATCATGAAGGATTAAATGCCTGTTGGTTGCAGACAGAGGAGGAGAGGATAGTAACACTTTGCCCCCTATCACATCAGAGCACTTGGGCTTTCTCTGTTCCTTTGCCATCTCAGATCTAGTTTATTCTGCCCATACCATGGCTAGTGAATTTAAAGAGGCAGTGGAGCAAGTAGGCAGAGCCCTCAGTCGATCAATAAAGGCCTTTTGTTAAGTGCCTACTATGTTCCAGGCACTGTACAAACTGCTGGGAATAGGAAAAGAGACCAAAGACTGGCCTTGCCCTCAGGGAGTTTACCATCTAGATCTTACAGCATCTTTACCCTGTTCTCAGACTTCGTGAAAAGGGCTTGCTGGAGAATTTCTTATCTCCCCAACCATAAGCCACAGTACACCAGCATGTTGTCCCTCTGTCTTTTTCTCCAACTCTGCCACACCAACATCTTACCTCAGCAGCCTCCCACACGAGTCCTGTTGTTTATTCTTGGAATCACAATTCAAGAAGTTCCATTCCAAAGGAACCAAAGGAAATTTGACCCCTATTTTCTCCCTGTCCCAAAGGCACTTAGATTGCACATTCATTTATTAATGGCCCATACTTCCTCAGTGTTAGATGAGTAGCAGCTTCTAATAAACTGACCCCTGGCAACACTGATCAATTTATAGAATAGATAATTGATTTAGACCTGGAAGCTGTGATATGTCGAACCAATTGTTAAATTTTCAGTGTGAGCATTTATCCCTTGGATAGCAAGTTTTAAAGTGGGGCTTGGCTTATTTTCTTTTTAATTATTTGGACTTAAGAAAATAATGGAGAAAATTAAATAATGCAGATTAAACTTGAAATTATATCACATATATATGTATATGTATGTGTGTATACATATATATATATGTATATATTGCCTTCCCTGCCTCACTGTCATTTTACAGATGAAGAAATTAAGGCCTAGAGAGGTAAGAAGGCAGATATATGCCACATTGTTTCTTATAGTCTTTTCCTAGTGGCCTGGTTTCATGGGAATTTGCCTGCTCTGTTGGGCAGAATGTGTCCCACCTTGATGTTGGTCTCTGAGGTTGGGAAAGGAGGTGGGAAGAGAGGCCTGCTTTTTTTCTCTTCCTCCAGTGGAGGAAGGCTGTGTTCCTTAATGGTGGCTTTGTGGATCCTAGGATCGGTTCTGAAGAGTGAGGAAGAACAGTGCAAACTCCTAAAAAACTTGCAGAAGAATTTCCAAGCAAATTGGGCCACCAGCCTGCAGTATATCGTTCTGGTAACCCTGGCTCTCTCCATACAGCCTGAATTTGGGATGCTATTCAGTGGGGGTTGGGGGAGAGGGTAGAATGGGTTGTGAGGCATATCTTGATCTCAAATCCCATCCCTAAAGCCTAAAGTCTCATGATCAGCTAGCTGGGAGGCTCACTCTTGAAGTTGTTCCTGGGTTGGGGTTTTAGCCATGGAAGGAATTCTTTAATTGGAGATATAATTAACTCTTCCATCTCTATCCATAGATATCATTCTGTTTTATTTCAGGGGTAGCTCATCTTTCATCTCACTCATGCCTGCATTAAATAATTTTTTCTTTAAACTCCTAATATGCATATCCAAAACTCTATGCTAGAATCTGTCAGGCTTACAGAGAGAGAGATAGAACTTGCTTTCTCCCTTTAAAGACCATCTAATATCTTAGCAGCAGCACGGGGATAGGAAACAGGAGAGTTCTTTTTCATTGCTTTGATTTGACTTCTCATCACCTCTTCTGACTCACTGCTTGCATGGTGGCCTACAGAACTATGGGAGCTAAGAGATGGTGGAAGTTCCTCCCCTTTGAGGCAAAAACGTCTCATCGATTCCCTTTCGAGAGAAGTAACTGCACCTTCTAACCCAACCCTTTAGAGACTAATATTTCCCTCAGGCTGGTGGCCTGTTGGGTTTAAATAGAGGTAATACTGTCGGTCATTTTGTATAGGAAGGTGGCCGGAGATGAACAGAGAAAGAGGCACAAAGGAGGGGACCAAGGCACTCTCCCCCTTCTTTTGTGGCTCTTTAATTTGTATCAAAATGATAACGATTCTCCCAAACATCAGGTCCTTGTGTTCAAATGGTCCCTAATCTGAAGATGCATAATAAAGCTGAAATAGAAATCCCTTTTGAATCATTTTCTATTTTGAACAATCTGTCCCTTTAACCTAGAGAATAGAAAGTCTATTATATTTGAATTTGGGCCTTGTATTTGCTGCTGCCTAAATCTTTGTTTTGGTAGAATAAGTTACATAAGGATAAGTCATTTGTGTCTGTCTGTGTCCTTGGTCCCATTTGGGAGGAGTGTGGGGAGGAAGGGGCCTTGTCGGAGGGAACACCTGATGCTCTTTATCCTTTAGTTCTTCAAGATGTTTCTGAACCCTGAGGAGAGGACAGCTATTTTTACCTTGTGTGTGAAGGCCATGACCCCTGGTAGCAGGTATGACACTTGGGCGCCTGTTGAGATGCTGGAGACAATAATG
Source organism: Pseudocheirus occidentalis (assembly GCA_028646575.1). Taxonomy (NCBI): domain Eukaryota; kingdom Metazoa; phylum Chordata; class Mammalia; order Diprotodontia; family Pseudocheiridae; genus Pseudocheirus; species Pseudocheirus occidentalis. The sequence continues at coordinate 8,882 of JAQQSW010019937.1, forward strand.
GATGAGCCTCTTCCTGAACTCAGCGAGGTAGGGAAACCAAGAGCCTTTTTGGTCTAGGGTGTCCCTAAGGCAGTTTCTTAACCCTAGGATTAATGAACTTCCTCTGTGACTATGAGCGAGTCATTTCTCAGGGAGGAAGTGGAAGGGTCTGTTTGTCCTTCGTAAATCCAAGGCTTTGAACAAGTTGACTCCTGTGGTATCTTCCAACTACAGAGTGATACTTTAAGGGCTTGGTGCCAGTGTTGGGGGAAAGGGATGGTGGGGAGCTCTTTTTCAGATCTCCTTATAAAAGCTTATTTGCCCTAAAGTTTACTGCTTCATCTGCAACCCTCGTCAATCAGGCTTCTGAGATTCCAAACATGAAAAAACAATGAATTATTCTTGATAGCTAAGGTCACTTAGCAGGTTCCCAAATAACCCTTAATCAACAAGGACTTATTAAGGCTTTATTTTATATGGGCTACTGGACTAGGCACTGGACACAAAGGTACAAAGAATGAAACAATGCCTATTTGAGAGGGTTTTAGGTTCGAATGCCTGGCAAGCAGCCAACAAGCTCTTATTAAGCACTTACTCTATATCAAGTGGTTTGCTAGGTACTTGGGACATCAATGTAAGCAAAAAGATTGTTCCTGCCCTCAAGGAGCTTACTTTCTAAAGTACAGGGAGCTGCAGAGTCAGGCAGGGTGAGAAAGCACTCTTAGAGAGACATAGTGACAGGGTCTTGAGAGCCTGAAGTGTAACTGGAGAAGGCATAACAAGCACAAGAATAAATAGAAAGTGACCTTTCTGGGGCCCCTCCTAGAGATGTCTTTAACCCATCGAGTCTCAGGCTGGACTCTCTTTGTCCCTAAACCATCCTCTAGAGGCTGTCAGGTATCCTGGAGTCAGCAAGATCTGGCTTCACAGCCAGCCTCAGATGCTTCATAGTTGTGTGACCTCAGCGAACCCCTGCCTCAGTTTCCCCATATGTAAAATGGGGATAATAACAGTGCCCACCTTGCAGGTGGTTGTGAGGATCAAATGAGATCATGTTTGTGAAGTGCTTGATTATCATAGTGCCTGGCACACAGTGGGTATTACCTCTTGATTGGGGGGTGGGAGGAGAAAGGGTTGGTGGAAGATGGACTAAGCCGTACAGAGAGATTCCTGCTGGCCACATACCAACTTGGTTTAAAAACATAGGGACGACTACGTGGCAAAGTGAATAGAGCACCGGCCCTGGAGTCAGGAGAATCTGAGTTCAAATTTGACCTCAGACACTTAACACTAACTAGTCATGTGACCTTGGGCAAGTCACTTAACCCCAACTGCCCCACCTTCCCCTCTCAAAAAAATGTAACGTTGTAATGGCCAAATGAAATAGCAAGTTTTAACAAAGTGATCACAGAGTCCAAATGAAAGTTTTAAGGAACTTTAATTTAGCCAGCTGGCGACTGTCCCATATGCCAATTAAAGGGGCAGTGGGGAAACACAGGAGTACAGGGTCTTTTATACCATTTTGGGTTTCTAACAACATAATCAATATCTAAGTTGGTATCCAAGTGTAATCTGTAACTACAACTAAATTGGTATCCAGATACAATCTGTAACCAAAACTAATTGGTATCCAGGTATAAACAGTTACTTTTCTATAATTAATTATTATAACTAGTTGACATCCAGGTACAAGGATCTATTCTTTATCTTCAGGGAACCGTGAAGTAGGGACCAGGAGAATGTGATAACCTTAGTATTGATTAATGAAGAGTTAGGTACAGAAGCCAGGAGAGTGGATATGGGGTTGGGCATGGGGGTTGCAGGCTTAGTCACATAGCCACTTCCACTGATCTCTAGTGACTGATTTCACTCTGAGTTTACTGAGTTCTGCTTTGGATACAGTTTCAGTTTGGGTATGCTCACTGATTTCTTATTTCACAAAGTATTACTTAACTGTTTCCTGGCTAATCTCTTGAGTTCATAGCTTAACTAGTTCCTGGCCACTTCAACGTTATCTATGTTTTATTGTATTTTTATTTATTTTATTAACTATTTCCCAATTACATTTTATTCTGGCTTGGGTACAC
>JAQQSW010019938.1:0-10947 GCA_028646575.1 Pseudocheirus occidentalis
GGCTGGGGGTTTTGGCAGTGGCTCCCAGACTGCTGTGAAGAGCCCCGCCTGCTGCGCTGTCTGTAGCAACAGATGTGCTTTCTGTCTTTTGGAGGGTTTTGGAGCTTGAAAATCTGTTTAGAGTCCCATTTTATGAATTTTTTAGCGTGTTTGTGTGGGAGCTGTGGTGCTTTGCTGCTTCTAAACCGCCATCTTGGCTCCGCCCCCTCCTTTATACTCTTAAAAATTATCAAAGACACCACAGTTTTTGTTTATGTGGGCTATATCTATTGACATTTGCCATATTAGAAATTAAAAGTGATATGTTTTAAAAACATTCATTTTAAAATAACAATAAGCCCACTATATTTACATAAATAATTCTAATGAAAAATAGCTATACTTTCCAAAACAACAACAACAAAATAGTGAGAAGAGTAGTGCTGTTTTACATATTTTTGCAAATCTCTTTAATGTCTGGTTTAACAGAGGACAGCTGGATTCTCATCTGCTTCTGCTTTCAATCTGTTACAATATATTGCTGTGGTTGAAATATATGAAGAAAATCCATCCTTACACAGATACGTAGTTGGAAAAAGGAGGGGTATTTTAATAGGCAAATAACATCTTATTAGTATTATGAAAATAGTTTTGACTTCAAAGGCCCCTTGAAAGGATCTCAGGAGACCCCTAGGGGTTGGCTGGACAACACTCAGAACTGCTGTTCTAATGTTACGCAACACAAATGCCAGCCAGAGTGTCATTTTGGTTTGGTGGGTTACAGGATGGTGAGTGTAGTCAAAGGGGAATAGACTAACATACTCTTTTTAGTAACAATGGTGGTATTGATTTGGTTTTGCAGGGGAGAGATCCACTTAGTAAGTGTGGCTGGTGAGAAGTTGGTCAGAAAGGAAAGTGGAGCATAGCTGCGGCTAGCTAAGATATAGTGGGCCATGGGAGGCACCCAACAATGGGAGGGTGGGGTGGGAGTCCCAGGGCTGAAAGGGTTAAGTCCTAATGGGCTGCCAAAAATGGTGAAATTGTTCAGAGAACCTTCTGTTTGAGGGTTGCATTTTAGTGTTCTCCTTCTAAAAATGACCTTGTATTCTTTCCATAATATATAATGTACTTCTACATGGACATGGGGTATCCTGTTAGAATGTAAGGTCCTTGGGGGGTGAAGTCTTTTGCCTTTGAATCCTCAATACTTAGCAAAGTATCTGGTACATGGTAGACTTTTAATAAATGCTTGCTTGCCTGACTGAAATTCATCAAAGGACGCTATCAGAGAAGACAATAGCATAATTCCTGCCACCAGGTCATTTTCAACGTATGGCAGTTTTTACCAATACAAAGAATAAAGGTCACTGACATCTGTATAATTCTATGGAGTTTACATACATCAGCACATCTGATTCTAACAATAATCCTGTGAGAAGTGCCATTACCATCTTCATTTGAAGATAAGAAAACGGGAGTCTAGCAACTTGGGCAAGGTCATTTGCTTACAGCTAGAAAGTAACACGAGCAGGAGGTGAATTGGGGTCTTCTCGATCCAAATCTAACGAGCTTCTGACAACACCACAGTTCAGTTTCTCAGTCTGGTACTGAGGATTCATAAGTCAAAGCTCATAATCTAACCCCCAACAGAGAACTTGGGCAAGTGGGGCAGATTTTGGTTTAATTTAAGAAAGAACTTCCTAAAAGTCAGAATGATTCAGCACTGAAAAAGGCTGGCTTCACAAAGTGACAGGCTTTCCATCACTGGAAGAGCTTAGGCTAAGGTTTGGAGGACACCACCTGTCATGGGTGTTAAAGAAAAGATTCCTGCACTGGGAGGAAGGCTGGATTACAGTATGTCTAATAATATCCTTCCCAAGTCTGAGATTCTGTGATTCTTTGGGGGAATGCAGATCTGATTCAGGAAGAACAAAGGTAAGCTTGGTTTTTGAACCCATGGAGATTGGGAAGACAGCAGGGCATCCAAATGGGATTATCTAGTAGCCACTGGAAAAATAATTGCCGGGTTCCAGATAATTAGTGTCCTTTGTTCCACTTTGGGGAGCTTTATTTGGTTTGGTTTGAACCCTTGATGTGAGCAGGTGGTGCTCTAGGGCCAGTGCCGCCATGAGTGCAGATTATATAGCTTGATGCCTAAGCCTGCCAAAATGGCCCAGGGACTCCTGCTCACACCAGGGACTGAAATAAAACTGAACCAGGTATACGGGTGGTACACAAACCCAACCAGATAAATATACCCATCCCTAATATATACATATATGTGTACACATATACATTTCTTTTAAACTGGACTGAAATGCTTAAAAAAAATTTTTTTTAACACCCACCTAGCAAATCATTCTGAATCAGAACCAAATCAAGGTATTTTCTAAAACTAATGAACTGAAACCAAATTGTAATTTCAAAATATTCTGTAGTGGAGATCTGAACCCAATGGTCATTTCATTCATTTTGAATTCTTTTATACACAAATATATAGCCCAAACTCCTGGTTCTCTTTCTAGTACACCCAGTCAAGAGTTGTCTAGATGCCTCAAGTGTTTCCTGAACACTGGTAATGTATGGTTCTAATCTACTGGTTGTGAAAGGCTCTCTCTCTCTCTCCATACTACTGCTATTTCTTCTCTTCCTCTTCCTCCTCCTCTACCTCCTTTTCCTTCTCTCTTTCTATGATGACGTTCCTCCTACAGAGATTGATCTCCCATGACATTCTGGATAGATAAAAGGATAATATGTTGGGAGGCCATGCAGTGGAGAGAAAGTCAGTTCTAGCATGACCTCCAACTATTTATGTGAGACATTGGCAAATCACTTGTCAATGGAATTTAGTTTCCTAATCTGAGAAATAAAGTTAGCTGGACTAGGGGCAAATGGTCTAAGGTCTCATCTGCTTCTGACTGAAATAGCCAAGAACTCTGTAAATACTAGTAATAAAGGAAAAATCATTTGTAATAAAGTTTCCCAGCCTATGCGGCAGAACATGTTACACCACAGAGGGAAAGAACCTCAGCCGCCTCATCAAGAAGTCACTAATCCTACTAAAATTACAAGCCAGCAGCAGCGGCCCCATAGTCCATAAGCAGGACAATCCGAGGTTATGAAAACACCGGCGCGAGCCCAGGAACTGTCCTTCTTGTCAGTGGCTGCCAAGATGCAGAAAACAGGATCCGGGAATGTGTGGTTTTATCTAGTGGGGCTCGGGCTACTTGGAGGGAGTGGGGAAGATAGGAAAAGATGATTCCTTAGGTAGGTACGTGATAGGCACGTGAATGGACTAGTCTTTAAATAATATCCAGGATGCCAAAAATATGGCAGAGCTTGGGTAGGGATTGAACACATTTTGAGAGTGAGTGGTCTATGAAAGGGTAAGACAAGGAAGTGTTTTTAAAAGGAGTTTTTCTCTGCCTGCATTCCAAAGTCAAGTATAATTGATTTGGGGGTTAATCAATACTTATTCTTCCCACTGCCAGTATGGATAATCAAGAATGGACCACTATATCAAATTTCTTTGCAAATGGTGCTTATGTGACTAACTACTGGCATGGGGTTCATGCATAGTTAGGAAAATGAAAAGGCCTAAGCAAAGTTATTTCTTGATATTTAAAAGGAATGTAGCTTGGGGTAGAATCAAAATTTATAACTTGGAAATTCACAAGAGCAGGTGGAGCACCAAACCCATCTATTCATGGGTAATGTTAACTAGATCGAGTGAAGCCTATTTTCAAGCTGATGTGAACAAGCTAGGGTTGCTGCCACCCCAGGTTACAGGTCATAAATCTAGTGCTAGAAGGAATCTTACAGGTCATCCTATACAACCCTTTGTTTTATATATGAAGAGACTGAGGCATAGGACTACAAAATGAGTTCCCTGAAGTCACACAGGTAGTAAGTAGCTGAGAGCAGACAAATCAACGTCTTTCCTCTGTACTATCCTATGACCATGCTGCTTCATCTAGACAAAGGCAATTTGAAAATCGGCCACTGAACAGTATTAAAGAAATGGGTGCAAATTCTGAGATGCCGAAGAGCATAGAACTCAGAATTTCTTTCTCAGCAAGAAATGAGAGGGGACAGACATTGGGCAGGAGACAAAAAAGATCTAAAAACAGATGTAAGAACTCACAGAGTACAATGGCCTATGGCCATTCTGTCCTCAGCAACCCAGTTCCCTTCAACCTCCTGTGATCCCTGAGGACCCTGTTGTCTTGTATTGTGGCAAGATATTTGCTCTTCCCAGTGATTCTCAGTCATCAAGAAAAAGACAGTATTTATAGAGTTCTTGCCTATTTCAGTCAGAACCAGATGAGACCTTAGACCATTTGCCCCTAGTCAAGCTAACTTTATTTCTCATATCAGGGAACTAAAGTCATACAAAAGTCATACAAAAGTACAATGGAAATACAATGAAATTAGATTCTTCATAAGTAAATTGCCCAGTTTACAACTGCATTACAACTTTGATCAAAATGTCCATACTCTTTGACACAGAGATCTCACTGATAGTGTGTACCTTAAAGGCAAATGTTTCTATCTTAGAAAGATCCCATATGCACCAAAATATTCATAGCAGTATTTTGTTGTTGTTGGGAGCCAATATGTAGAAGCAAAGTTTGTACTTGCCCCAAAGTTTCTAAATGACTAAATGAACTGCTGTACATGAATATAATGTACTGTTACTACACTATAAGAAATGATTAATATGAAGAATTCAGCAAAACATGGGAATATGTATAAACTTGTACAGAGTGAAGACTGAAGAACCAGGGAAATAACATATACAATTACTATAACTGCATAAAAAGAAAGGATAATAAATGAAACTGAAACTGTAATTATAATGACCAAGCTTAGCCCTGGAGAAGAACAGAGTGAATAAACAGACCTTCTTTCTTTTAATGGACAAGTGGGTGGCTATGGGTATGAAATGTTATATTTGTATTTGTAGTCAGAAAACATCAATGAATTGGTTAATTTTGATGAGCTCTGTGTGTGTGTGTGTGTGTCTTTTAAACTTTTCCTACAAGTAAAGGCCTGCTATGTAGAGGAAGGGGAGAGGAATATATAGAAAAATGAATGTGATTGTAAAACAACAAAAAAAATATCAATAAGACTAAAAGAAGGCAGCCTTTCCAGGATGCTGAACGCTGTTATAGGTAAGATGGACACATTGTCAAATCCCTAGGAAATGGATTAGCAAATCCGGACTTGGACCTGAAGAGGCAGGTTCTGGCATTGGAACAAAAATATAAGTAAATTAAAAAGCTTGACCAAGTGGGTGCAATGGTGTCTACAGAACACAAAAACAAAAAGGACCAAGATAGCTGGGGATTCTGGTGGCTAGAGTAAGGGTTTTGGACTGGGGAGTCCTTACCAGACCAGGAAACCAAAATGCAGGGAATTTCAGGGCTCCAACCAGGCTTGCCAAAGGTTCCTTTTTTTCCTTCTGTCTATTTTAGGTCAGTTGCTTAGGGCAACAACGAGCTACCACCATAGCTGTGGATTGGATGTGACCAGCTCCCTCTGGACTTGACAACCCCAGAAGGCCCAGACAAAGGTAGCTGAAGCTTATTTCTTTAAGGATCAAGAATTTATATGGACCATTTTGGACAAAAATTTTCCTGAAATGTCTTTACATACCTCCTTGCCTTTGTAAATAGAGCATACGACATGTGATGTAGCTTTTTCTTGATGACTGAAAATCACGGGGAAGAGCAAATATTCTGCCACAACACAACACAGCAGGGTCCTCAAGGATCACAGGAGGTTGAAGGGAACTGGGCTGCTGAGGACAGGATGGCCACAGGCCACTGTACTCTGTGAGTTCTTACATCTGTTTTTAGATCTTTTTTGTCTCCTGCCCAATGTCCGTCCCCTCTCATTTCTTGCTGAGGAAATTATGCCTGTCTAGAGGAGCCCTCCGCCCCAGCCTTTAATGTGCTGCTGTGGACTTAGAAACCAGATGACCAAGCCTGTTAGAACTGTACTTAATATGAATGTAAGGAGGGTCCAAGAACAAAGAGAATGAGTTTTGTGAGAGCCCCCTTTCTCTGTTATTGCTTTATTCTTGACTGTGATATAGCTGAGATTAGTTAGAGATAGTTGAGGTTTCTGGATACTGATCAAACAATGAGCAGGTATCATGACTGTACTAGGTCATAGGAAGAAATAACCTCCACAAAAGGATGAGGGGGTGGTAGCAGTAATAGCAGCAGAAGCCGTTAGCTGTAGCAGCAGGGAGGGAGGGGAGAAAGGAGAACAGGCATTTATTAGGCGCCTGCTATGTTTCTGGAACTATGCTAAAGCTTCACAAGTGCTGTCTCATTTCACCTTCACAACAACCCTGTCAGGCAACTGCTGTTATCGTTCCCATTTACAGTCAAGGAAATGGAGGTGGACAGAGGTGAAGTGACTTTGAAACTGGATTTGAACTCAAGTTTTGGTGACTCCAGGCCTGGCACTCTATCCACTGTGCCACCAGCTGCTTCCACAACAGTACCATCACCACTGTCATCACCATGCAAACCTTAAAATGCTATGTAAGTCTGCGTTTTCAAGATGAAAGGCTTAGCATAATGGTTAGGGTATTGAAGCTGGAGTCAGGAGACATGAGTTTGAATCCTGCCTCTGACACTAAGCAGCTGGGCAACCCTTATTACCATCTATCAAATAAGGGTGATAATAGAGATACTGCATTGCTATAAAACATGAACTGTAGGGGTGGCTAGGTGGTACAGTGAACAGAGCACTGGCCCTGGAGTCAGGAGGACCTCAGTTCAAATGTGACCCCAGACACTTAACACAAAAATTAGCTGTATGACCTTGGGCGAGTCACTTAACCCCAATTGCCCTACCCTTCCCCCCTCCAAACAGCAACAAACAAAAACAAACAAAAAACATGAACTTCTATCAACAGTAATAAAAATAATATTACCTTCCATTTATAGAGAACTTTCAGTTTCACTTATCTTATTTGATTCTCATAATAATGCTGAGGAGTAGGTAGGCCAGGCATTGTTATTCCCATCTGTCACATTGGGAAACTGGCCCAGAGAGGTACAGAAAGAAAGGAAGCAGAGGTTATAGCCCCCTAGTACACACTGTGCCACTCTGGTCACTAAAGCAGACCCATCACAGGTTTGCTGGGTGAAATCAGACTAACCTGTTTGGTGAGATGAGAACCTAGAGAAAACATGATGAAGTCTCTAAAGTTGTGAAGGGCACATGAAGAGCAGGAATCTGCTCATCAATCTGGGTTTGTCCTTGAACTACAACTTTTTGGGCTGCTAAGCTACAGAAACAAACTATGAGAGTATATAGGACCACTAACTCCCAAGTACCACAGAGCCCCCGAGCTTGAGAGATGTGACTAATCAAGGTCCTATTTCTCTCTATCGAATGTGAGCTATAGCATTCATTACTCAAAAGTGGTGGAGCAAGCCAAAAACATGAATGGGCTCCCAAGAAATCTGATTGCTAAGGGAAGTTAAGATATTTTGGAGATACCCTGAACTTTTCAAGTTTCAAGTTAGTATGTATTAGACACTAAGGTCAACTGGTACCTTCCCCAAGACAAATCCCTTGATGCCGTGGTCAGGGATGGACCATGCAGGGACCATGGGCTTGACCCAAGATGGCAATTCTTAGACTCAGAACAAGAAGAAATTAAATGACAGGGTGGTATAGGATTCTAGAGGGCACAGATAACCTCCATAATCACATGGAGATGCCAAGGATGGGGAATACCACTCCCAGGAAACAGATAAGAGCTTAATAACCAGTAAAAAGGGAATTTTTTAAAAGGGAAAAAATTCATAATTAGAGGTACAGCCCTGAACACCTTCTTTGTAGGTGATGGCCGTTTAAGGGACTTCAAATGCTCCTACCACTTGGTAACTACAGGAGTGGAGGTCACAACAGCAGGAGGAACAATTGCTAATTATAATGTTCCCTAATATCTGGCTTTATTAAATATAGGGAATTTTGTTTAAATAATATGAAAGTCATGATTATTAAAGGCCATGACTAAAGCCAGGAGATCGAAAGGTAAAGGTTCAGCTAGTCTCCTGTTCCCAGCCTGTCTAAAAATACAGAAAAGATGAAATGATACTGGTTTGATAAGATTCCCCTCTCTCCTTCAAGCACAGCTGAATGTTGTTTCCATTTAATATATTGTTTCATTTCCTGGATTTTATTTCGCCAAAGAAAACCCCTCATATCTTTAGAGGAAATAACTGAAAAAAAAAAGAAGAGGGAGAGTTTGGTAAATCTTTTCTTTTTATTTCAGGGAGTCAGGGCAAAGGGAAGGAAATCTGATGAGCTACAGTGGCTAGGTGGCACAGCAAATAGAACATGGGTCAGGAAGAACCGAGTTCAAATTTGGCCTCAAGACACATAGTAACTGTATGACCCTGGGCCTCAGTTTCCTCATCTGTAAAATGAGCTGCTGAAGTAAATGGCAAACCATTCCAGTATCTTACAAAGAAAACCGTAAATGAGGTAACACAGAGTCAGACACAATTGAAATGACTGAACTACAAAAAAAAAAACCGGATCACAAATTTGTCAATGTGGAGCATGATATTCCCATCCTATGAGCTATTTCCAGATATTAACAGAACTGATCATCCCCACCCCATCCCCCTCTCTGACACACAGCACGACAGGGGCCTGATTCTTAATTCAGAATTGTTGGGGGAGAATTGTATTAAAGAGCCAAGAAAGACGGGGTATTCTGCTCCTCTGGCTTACAAGTTAAAAAACATCATGGTACCTTGGAGCCCATCTAGTCTAACAGCCTCATTCTAGAAACAAGGAGCCTGAGGCCCAAAGAAATGAAGGCTTTGCCCAAAATCACGTCACCAATGGGAGGACCTCGGCTAGGATTCAGCTCTTCTGACTCCCTGTTCTTGCTTCCTCTCCAGATGATGTCCATGGAACTTACTGAAATAGACACTGTACACACGGCAGCCCAGAAGGCTGAGGCTCATGCCCTGGGTGGATATGCCCCTAGCTTTGTTCTGTCCTGTTTGCCTTCTTTCCTCATTGCCTAGTACAGTGCTGGGCACATAATAGGCACTCTAGCATGCTTGTGGACTGGTGACTCCTCAATGTTCATAGTGGTCCAGGCCATTTTCCTTGCTGCCTCTTATGCTGTCACTTACATGTGGCCACCCTTTCCCTCGTGAGTTAAATTTGGTGCCTTGCTAGGATGGTTGCAGTACTAATTATTAGGAGATTCTTGTCATTCAGAATGATGTTTAAAGATCTCTATTCATACTGCTTGACTCCTAATTAGTGCTACCTCTTCCCTTTCCCAGGTGACAGTGGCTGAAGATTCAGGAACACAGTAGAAGGAGCGACCAAGTCTACCCATCCTCCCACATCCTCAGCCTGCTATTTAAGCCTCTCTATGCTCTGGCCTCCCTACTTCACATCACATCCTGTCATGCAGTCTAAGTTTGATTTTGGACAAACTAGACTAAAACCTGTTCCTGGGAACTGATATTTCATCGTTTACCTCTATGCCTTCCCATAAGCCACCCTGACCATACTGGGAATGTAAACCCTCCTTAATGGCTTGCTTCTCTTTTCAGAATTCTTATCTTCCTTCAAGGCTGAGCTCAGAAACCAACCCTGGCTTCCTCCCTCCCCATTCCCAGCTGCTTAAGCTCTTTCCTTCCTGGAATTATGTTGCTAATTAAGTGGTATTCCCCCACTTAATGGTAAGTGGTATCCCCCACTCAATAGTAAGAATGAGCTGACATTTATTATTTCTAAAAACACTTGGCATACATTTTCTCATTTGAGTCTCACAACATCTCTGTGACGGAGGTCCTTTAAGTAGGGTGATTCCCATTTTACAGATGAAGAAACTGAGGCTCAACTAGGCAAAGTGACTTCTCCAGGGTCATATAACCAGCACATGTCAGGAGGTGACAGACAGATAGATGGATCCCAGGTCTTCCTGACTTCAAGTCCAGGTTCTCAAACATAGTGGCCTTAGAATCTCTTCACACTCTTCAGGAACCTTGATCATTGCACTGGGTTACAGCACTGTTATCCTCAGGTTTAGTTGAGGTGAAAGCAAGTTTGCTCCTTAGATTACTGTGCTTTCTAAAATGTTCTTGTATGGTTTTTCTGCTTCCTTTTCTGTTGTCAACAGTCATATCTCACTACTGTCAGTGTCACTGTCTCTAGCAGCACCTCCCATCTCCTTTTAATGTTTGCCTCCTCTCTTCATTTGGCTGAGAAATCAGATGCCCAAGTGTGTTATAAGGTTTGTGAAGTAAGTGACTAGGCCCTGAGGGAAGGACAGAGAGACTCCTTTACAAGTGAAGTGCACAGATTAGAAAACACTGCCTTTGTGACATCAGCTTTGGCTAGGACCTTTTGTTGCTCTTGGCTCCTTTCCTGATGGCTGAAGGACTGCCAGATAAGTGACCTTAGGAAAAGTGAGGTGTTGTTGCACAAAAATCTGAGGTATGATTACTATGGTCAAGTATGGATTTTTTTCAGACATACCCTCACAGATAGATAATCATGGACATTCACATCAGCATCATCTCTGAAAAGTCTGGACAACAGATTTTCTTTACAAGTGCTACTCAAAGCCTAATAACACCAGGGGAGAGAAATCTAGTCTAAATTGTTCAAAAGTTCCATTTCTGCTCTCAAGGCCTCTGGGTGTTTTGCTTCATTTTCTTGTTCTGATGACTCTACTAAGAACCTTGGAGGTCAACAATGATGCCTTTATTTTGTGTAGTCTCCCCTTCTATGACTAGGTCAAAAAAGTTTCCTTGGGCGGGAAGGATTAATTCCTCTCCATGAATTCAGAAGCTGGAACAGTGTGTGCTAGCTCTGTAATCCCACAGAGAATAACATATTTGGCCCCTAATAAACTAATGCTTAGTACAACCAAGAAAATGTGCTATGCTGGCAACCTTTATA
>JAQQSW010019939.1:0-10947 GCA_028646575.1 Pseudocheirus occidentalis
AGATAGATAGATAGATAGATAGATAGATAGATAGATAGATAGATAGAGATAGAGAGATAGATAATAAACATAATAGATTGTTCATACATAGACTTCTACTATTAATAGAAAAGACATAGAAGTAGATTTGGAAAACAGTTTTTTACCACTTTCTGTAAGTGGGTTATGTGCTTATTTTGCTCTCAGCTAACTTGTACCCAGTATGTTAAAGAAAAGAAAGCTTTTCTTCTGACTTGGTTATTAGGAGTTGAACTATTACCCATAAGGCTTCTTTCACAAAGCTATAAATATGGGAAGTAACAATATGACATCAAGTTGAGACTTTTCTCTCAGCAGAGTAGTATAATTGCAGTGATTCCATTTACGTTGGCTTTCTTTTTTATGTCTCCTTGTGCTCTCTTGTGTTATATATTTCTATATGGTAAGTTGTGCATTGTACATTGGTGAAACCTACCTTGGATCTTAGTCACTTAGAACACAAAAGGACTATATAAAGATGAACCTCTCCAATGATCAATGATGCTTCTGTTATTCAGTGTATTTTAAAATGTTTTACTTTTTCCAATATTTCCATATAAAACAGTATTTGACATTTATATTCAGAAATTTTGAATTCTAAATTATCTTCTTCCTTCCCCAGCCCTGCTTGAAAGGGCAAGGTATTTGATATAACATATACGGGTGTAGTCATGCAAAAGATAATTCCACTTTACCTTTGTTGGGAAAGAAAACAGATTCCTTGCTCCAAAAAAAAAGGAATATAAAAAAGTAAACTTTGATAGGATTTCTGAATTCATCACTTCTTTTCTGATGTTGGATAGCATTTTTTCATCATAAGTCCCTTGAATATGTCTCAGATCATTCTACTACTGAAAAAGACTAAGTCATTCACAATTGATTGTGTAGTTGTTATTGCATGCATTATTCTCCTAGTTACCATTTCTATCTCACTCAATTTTAGATGTCAATCCCTCACTATCAATGTATGCCTGTGCCCTTTGTCTACACATACATCTGGGAGCTGTTCTAATTATTATAAAGTTTTTATGAATTTCAAATATAATTGTCCAATGCAGTAAAGTAAATAGTTTAACATTACTTAATCCTTCATGATTTCTATTTCCTGGTTAGCTCTTTATGTTACTCTTGAATATTGTTTTGATATCAAAGTTTCTATTCAGCTCTAGTATTTTTATAAGGAATGATTTAATGTTCTCCATTTCATTAAATATCCATTTTTTTCTCAAAAGTTATAGTCAGTTTTTTTCTGGGTTGGTTATTCTCATTGGATTCCTAGTTCCTTTGCCTTCACAAATATCGTATTCCAACCTCATGAATGTTTTAATGCAGGACCTAATAAATCTTGTGTGATCCTGACTGTGGTTCCATGACACTTTTTTTCTTTCTGTCTGTTTGTAATATCTTTTTTTCTTTGACCAAGGTGCTTTTGACAATTGGCTTTAACATTACTGAGAGTTTTCATTTTAAGATGTCTTTCAAGAAATTAACAGTTTATTCTTTCAATTTCTATTTTAACTTCTGGTTCTAGGATATCAGGGCAGTTTTCCTTGATGGTTTTATTGAGTATGGTATCCATTTACTTTGTTGTCATCATGGCTTTTAGTTAGAATAAAAATTTTTAAATTATCTCTCTTCAATCTATTTGGTCAGTTTTTTTCAACAAGATATCTCACATTTTCTTCTATTAGAAAAAAAGTGATTCTGTTTTGTTGTTAACTGTAACTTGCCAAGTTCAGCTTTTATTTAAAACATGATTTTAATTTTTAATTTCCAATATTCAGTTCCATGAGGTATTGACTTTTAAATTTTCTTCACATTCCTTCCCTTTCCCCTTTCCAAGATGGCATGCAATCTGAAATAGGATCTATATATAAAACCATATTAATCATATTAAATCTTGTAAAGAAGAATTAGAACCAATGAAATGAATCACAAGGAAGAAATGAAACAAAGCTTTCCATCATGAGTCTTTTGGAATAGTCTTAGAAGCTTGCATTGCTGCAAAGAGCTAAGTCTCTCAATGCTGGTCTCCCAGTTTGCTGCTTCCCTTCTAATTTTGGTTACATTGACTTTTACAAAACTATTCAATTTAAGATGATCAAAATTACCCATTTTGCATTTCATAGTGTTCACTATCTCATTTGGTCATGAATTCTTCTGTTCTCCATAAATCTGACAGATAACTGCTCTCCCAAGTTTACCTATGGTATCAGCCTTTATTTGAAAATTGTGCAACCATTTAGATTTTATTTTAGTAAAATGTCTAAGATATTGGTCTATGCTCTATATTTGTCATGTATTATTTTCCAGGTTCCCCTTTAGCATTTGTCAAATAAAGCATTCTTTCCCAGAAGCCAGGTTCCTTAGGCTTATCAAACAGATTGTTGTAGTCATTGCCTTCTGTATCTTGTCTGCCTAACCTATTCTATTGATCCGTCACCTTATTTCTTAGCCAGTACCAAGTAGTTTTCATGTTTCCTGCTTCATAACGCAAGTTAAGATTTCCTATGGCTTGGCCTCCTTGCCTAACATTTCTTTTCATTGATTTCCTTGATATTCTGTACCTTTTATTCTTCCCCATTGTAATGTTAATGGAATCTGAAGATCTTCCATGCCCCTTTGTATTGACAAATAAGTAGGTACTTAGCTCCTTGTTTCATGTTAGCACCTTGTTTAAGCTATTTAATTAAAGTAGAAGTATCTAACCCCTTAGGAGGAAGTTTTTGATGTAACAGGAATGGGCAGAGCAGGGAGGAAGTAAGGTCTATATAAGGAAAAACACCAGCTGGGAATGGCAAATCTTCCTGGAGTAAGCTTCTGAAGGCTGGGCTTCTGTGGCCGGACTGAAGACTGAACTGAGAATTGGGAATTGACAAAACTCAAACTTGTAGTAGCAGAACTTATGCTGAGATCTTTCCTCTGGGAACTTCTGCTGAAGACCTTGAGAATCAACCAGAACTTTTGCTAAGGAGCTATCCTGAGTGAGAAAGCAGGATCCCTGCTTGAGGGAGCCTGTTCTGTTGTGAAGGCTTGGGAATGTGGGTGTTCACTGCATTAACCATGTGTACCAGCTTTGTGGTTTCTGTAATGACTTTGGCTTTCTGATTTTGGAACTTGGTTTTCTGATATTTGAATAAAGGCTTTGGTTTTTTCCTCCATGGTGAGAACCTGTTACATTTTGTGATTCGCAACTATACCAGCAAATTCACAACTACTGTGTGTATTGTAAAAATTGCAATATTGTTACACAGATGAATTTTGCTATTATTTTTCCATCTCTATGAAATATTTTTGGTGGTTTAATTGTTATGGCACTGAATAAGTAAATTAATTTTGGTAGAATTGTCATTTTTATTATATATTAACATTGCCTACCAATGAACAACTGCTATTTTGCCGGTGGCTTAGATCTGACTTCGTGTGAAAACTGTTTTGCAATTGTCTTCATATAGTTCCTGGGTTTGTTTTGGCAGATAAACTCCCAAATATTTTATAATGTCTACAGTAAATTCAAATGAAATTTCTTTAGCTATTGCTATTGGACTTTGTTAGTAATGCATAGAAATGTAGCTGATTTATGTTGGTTGATTTTATATCCTGCAACTTCCCCAAAGTTGTTCATTATTTCAAGTATTTTTTTTTTTAGTTTCCAGCATTCTCTAAGTATTTCATCATGTCATCCACAAAGATTGAGAACTTTGATTCTTCTTTACCTCTTCTTATTCCTTCAATTTCTTTTGCTTCTCATTGCTAAAGCTAACATTTCTAGTACTATAATGAATAACAGTGGTGACAATCGACATCCTTGTTTCCCCCCTGATCTTATCAGAAAGGCTTCTAGCTAATTCCCATTACATATAATGTCTGCTGATGGTTTTAGTTAGATGTTACTTATCATTTAAAGGATGACTTCATTTATTCCTATGCTCTCTAGTGTTTTTAATAGGAATCAGTGTTGTGATCCATTGACATTTTATTTCTGGATTGATTTAGGTAATCATATAGTTTCTGTTACTTTTGTTGTTGATATTATCAATTATGCTGATAATTTTCCTTATATTGAATGAACTCTGCATTCCTGGTATAAATCCTCCCTGAACATAGCTTATTATGCTCCAGATAAATTTCTGTAATCTTCTCGATATTTTATTTTAAAATTTGCATATATATTCACTGGCAAAATGGGCCTATAATTTTCTTTCTCTGTTATGACTCATTCTATCCAATTCAGTTATCATTACCATACTTGTGTCATAAAAGGAACTTGATAGGACTCCTTCTTCACCTATTTTCCAAAATAGTCTATGTGGCATTGAAATTATTTGTCCTTTAATTTTTTGATACAATTTCTTTATAATCCAGGTTTTTTTCCTAGTGATTTCATTGATGGCTTATTCAATCTATTTTTCTTATATGGGGTTAAGTATTTTATTTCCTCTTCTATTAATCTGAGTGAGTTGCATTTTGTAAATATTCATCTATTTCACTAAGATTGTCAAATTCTTTTTGCATACAATTGGGCAAATAGTTCCTAATTGTTTTTATTTCTTCTTCATTTTTTAGTGAATTCACTGTTTTCATTTTTTATACTGGTAAATTAGTTTTATTCTTTCTTTTTTAAACCAAATAGACCAAACATTTATCTCTTTTATTGATCTACTTTTTATGGAACTAGTTCTTAGTTTTACACATGAGTTCAACAGTTATCTTCAATTCAATTTTATTAATCTCTCCTTTAAGTTTTCAATATTTCTGATTTGGTATTTAATAGAATTTTTTATTAATTCCTTTTCTAACATTTTTAGTTGAAATCCCAATTCATTGATCTTCTCTTTCTCTGTTTTTATCATGTAAGCATTTAGAAATATAAAACTTCCCCCTAAGATCTATTTTCCCTGTATCCCAAAAGCTTTGGTGTGTTTTCTCATTATTGTCATTCTCTCGTATGAATTTATTAATAACTTCTATGATTTGTGGTTTAACCCAATAATTCTTTAGTAATAGATTATTTAGTTTCCAATTATTTTTAGTCTATCTTTCCATGGCCCTTTATTGCATATATTTTTTGCATCATGAATTGGAAAGAAAACATTTAATACTTATACCATTATGCCTTTTATTATGTAATTGTTATGCCCTAATACAAAGTCAATTTTTGTGTAGGCACCATAATTCCTTTCTATCCCCATTTAATTTTCTCCAGACCTCTACCATATCTAATTTTTCTAAATTATTTTGTAATTAGATTCATCTACTTCAGAGAGGAAGAGTTTAAGGTTCCCTACTAGTATATCTAATTGGTAAAATAACATTTTCCTCACTGAGTTTTTGCACCTCCTTTTTCATTTGGACAATTTTACTTCCCTTCTTTTCTTTTTTCATTTTAAGATTTCATTTTTCTAATTACATGAAAAACTTATTTTGAAACTCAGTTTTTACAATTTTTAGATCCAAATTCTCCCCGATATCCCTTCTTTGTATCTCATAAATAAAATATGCAATTTTATTGAGATTTAAAATGTGTAGCAGTCACTAAAAATATATATTTCCGTGTATGTTATGCAATGAAAGAAAACAGACAAAAAATAACCCCAAAAATTAAAATAAAAAACAACCACAACAATGTACTTCAATCAGATTTCATGATTTATTTCTTCAGAGATAGATGGATTTTTTATCCTAGGTCATTCAGAATTTTCTTAAATTCTTGTATTTTTGAGAATAGCTAAATTATGCATAGTTGACTATTGTAAAATATTACTGTTATTGTGTCCAGTGTCATCCTGGTTCTACTCACTTCACTCAGCATTGGTTCATTTATGTCTTTCCAGGTTTTTTCTGAAATTGGCTTGCTCATCATTTCTTATAGCACAATAGTATTTCATCACAATCATACACCACAATTTTGTCAATCATTCCCCAGTCAATAGGCATTCCCTCAATTTCAATTCTTTGCTATCCCAAAAGAACCCCTATAGATTTTTTGGTATTTACAGATTATTTTCCTTTGATCGCTTTGAGATTCAGTCCCAGTGGTATTGCTGTGTCAAATGGTTTGCAGATTCTGATAGCTCTTTGGTCATAGTTACAAATTGCTCCCTCAAATGGTAAGACTATTTCACCACTCTACCAGGAGTGAGTTAGCGTTTCAATTTTTCCACATCTCCTCCAAAATTGGTCATTTTTAAATATCATTCTACCCAAATTTTCAATGTAGACAGAGATCACCTCATCACCATCTTCAACATTCAGCTCATCATTTTTAAGGAACATTCCTCATTCATTCTTGAGGTATATCTCTGCTACTTCTATGGTAAACATCATTATGCAATGGAAATGGAAGAGACTTTGAAATCGGGGATGTAGATTGAAACTATTTCTGATGCTAATGATCTTTTCTGTGGCTCTCTTTCTCCCTCTGTTAAAAGATGATGTCGAACTATGTAGTGTTTGCCATCATTTTCAGCTTTACATCTGAGATTCTATTTCATCATCAAATACCCTAGTTATGCCCTGTAAGATTTTTGACTTCTTCCAACACAGATTTGAATAACCTAAGTTTAAAATGACAACATAATGAGGCATCAGAATATATTAGAATGTAAGACATGCATACATACACGCTATATGGCATTACATAACGTTCTTATGTAAGTTACTATTTATAAACATTCAAAAACATATTTCATGGTGCTGTATTTGGATTCGGGAAGCTATAAGTTCAAATTCGTTTTCTGATACTTAACTAACTACATGACTTTGGCAAATTGTTTAATCTCACATTCCGTATGTTCAAAGCAGACCTCATTAACTTTGCCCCCAAAGCCCTCACCTCATGTGAATCTGGGGGTTACTATTAAAATCACCATCATCTTTCCAGTCACTCTTGACCCTTCATTCTGGCTTCTGTCCAACGTGTTTCCAAATCATGTTATTTCTGTTTTCACACTTTTCTTCATATATACATGCATATGTGTGTTCTCACATGTATATACATACTACATATACATTACTTCACACACTTGTCACCGTAATTCAGGCTGTCACAACTTTTTGAATATAATATTGAAAAAAAAAACCTTCTAACTTATTTCTATATTTCAATTCTCCCTTTGCTGCAATCTCTCCTCCACTCAAAAGCCAAGGTGATTGGTTTTCTAAAGTTAGTTCTGACCAAGTCAGCTTTCACAAAGTTCTCCAATGGTTCCCTAATATATCTGGGATCCAGAATAATATTTTTTTGTATTTAACGCTTCTCACAACATAGTAACCTTTTCATCTCTCCAGATTTCTTACACTTTTATCCTCTTGATACACTACAATCTAATTACCCTAGATTATTTGCTATTACTCTATCATGAACCTTTATCTTCCATATTTTTGCCCTTGTACATTCCTTTCTTACAGGACTAGAATATGTTTCCTTCTTAGTTTTGCCTCTTGGTTTTCTTGATTAACTGCAAGAATCAGATCAAATCATGTTTTTCATAAGAGGCCTTGCCTAGTCCAACCAATTGATGGTAGCTCCCCCAGTGACTTTATTTCCCATCTCCTCCAGGTGGATATCTCACATATTCTTAGATATACTTTATACATTGTCTCCCTATTTAGAAAATGAAATCTTAAATGATTGGGAACATTATTTTTTTGAGATTATTTAAATTTATTTTCTTGTTTACATCATTCATTTTCATTATATTTTTGAATTACAAATTTTCTCCCCTTCTTTCCCCTGCCCAACCCTAAAACAGCAATGCCACTGTAAAGCCCCTCCCCTGCTCTGCTCTCTTACTTTTTGGTAGGGCAGGGACTGTCTCCCTATCCCAGCCGCTGTATATCTTAATTCCTAGTTGCAGGTATTGCAGAACTTTCAATTCTAGATTCTTTCAGTTCCCTCCTTTTCACCCAGCCCACTGGGAGGACAATCAATTCAATACAGGCTGTGGATGTGTGATTATACAGGACATTTTCATAGTGGACATATTGTGACAGTGATCATCTGTCTCTCCTTCCTATCCCTCACCCGCTTTGCTCTGTTCTTCACCCTGTCCCTTTCCTGAAATGTGTGCTTCCAGCATCTCTCCCCCAGACCCTGCCCTGCCTTCCATCATCTCCCCTCCAATCCCCATGTCCCCTATTCTCCTGTGTGGCATGATGTCCAGTTTAGAATTTATACCATTTCTTCCCTAAGCCAAATTCAATGAGAGTAACTGAAAGTAAAGTTGTAACAGTTATCCCTTCCCTCATCTATATGGTATGATTAACCCATCCCGTCTCTCCCTGTCTCCTCCCACTCCAGTCCTCTCCCACCTCAGAACCTTACCTTATAAGCATCATCCCTCAAGATTCAATTCACCCCACACCCTCCATACACACATATACACACATGCTCAGACATGTAATCACATGCATATATAGCCTTCCATATGGACACATGTGCAAGCACACACATACATACATTTGCATTCCCTTCACCCACACCCATGCCAAGAAAAGTTTCATAAATTACCACCAATGTTCCTCCACATTGGCATGTAAAAAATTCAAATTCGACAAGTTCCCCACGACCTCCCTCACATGTTTACCCTCTCATGCCTCCCATGCTTGATTGCCAAATTTTCCATTCACCACTGGTTTTTTCACAAAGAATGCTTCAAACTCCTCCACCTTATTGAATGACTGTATATTCCCCTGAAATAATATGCTAAATTTTTCTGGGTAGTTGATTATTGGTTTTAATCCAGCTCCCTTAATCTTCAAAATATCTTATTCTGGGCCTTGCTGTCCCTCAGTGTAGTTGCCAGATCTTGGGTTATCCTGACAGTGCTTCTGCAGTATTCAAATGGTTTTCTCTTGGAAGCCTGTAATATTTTCTCCTTTAACTGGGTATTCTGGAACCTGGAAATAGCATTTCTAGGAGTTTTCTTTTGGGGATCTTTTTGAAGAGGTGATCAGTGAATTCTTACAAGTTCTATTTTGCCCTCTGATTCTAAAACATCAGGGCATTGTCTTTGAGGATTTCTTGAAGGAGGCTTTCCAAGTTCTTTTTTTGGTCATGGGTTTCAGGTAGACCAATAATTTTCAAATTGTCTCTCTTGGATCTATTTTCGAGGTCAGTGGTTTTTTCAAGGAGATATTTCACATTGCTTTCTATTTTTTCATTTCTTTGTAACTGTTTAATAGTATCTTGGTTTCTAATAAAGTTATTAGCTTCTACTTGCTCCACTCTAATTCTGAAGGAATTATTCTCTTCAGAATGCTTTAGAGATTCTTTTTCCATCTGGCAAATTTGACTTTTTAAAGCATTCTTCTCATTGGCTTCTGGGCCTCTTTTGTCATTTGAGTTAATCTATTCTTTAAAGTGTTGTTTTCTTCACTCAGGTTGTTGACTCTCTTTTCATGATTTTCTCGCATCATTCTCATTTCTCTTCCCAATTTTTCCTCCACTTCTCTTATATGGTTTTCAAAGTCCTTTTTTATTTGATGTATGGCTTCTAGGCATTCTTCAAGTGTCTTTGAAGCATTTGGTGTGGGAGTTCTGACCGGGGTATCTTCCTCTGGTTCCATGCTTTGATCTTTTTTGTCCCCCAAAAAGGATTCTAGAGTTTTATTGCTGTTCTTATTTTGCTTCCTTTTCCTCATGTTGGCCAGTCAATTAATTGGTTGGGTTTTTTTAGCTCTGTGAAGCTCTGCTTCTGGGGGGGAAAGCTCTCTTCCAAATTGTTGGGGTTTTCCCAGCTGCTGGAGCTATTTGGGGGGTTGTTGCACGTCCCCCCAGCTTTGCCTTGCTGAAAGCGCACCCCAGGAACACCAGCCAAGACCACTATCTGGATCCAGGCCACTCAATGTAAGAGCACTTAGCCCTGATCTATCAATTCAGCCCCTGTACGGGATCCACAGGCCAGGGGCTGTGAAGGAGCCTGGTGGGAGCCATTGCTGGTTTCAACAGTTCCCTTACCCCATTGCTTCCTTGCCCTGGAGGCAGATTGGCAGAACTGCTTACCTCCCCCAAATTAAGTTTCAAAGTTTCACTTTCACTAACCATCTCTGATCCTGTTTTACTGGATTTGAATATACCCTCAGGTTCTTTAGATCTTTTCTGAAGTAGAGTCACACTGCAACTTGGGTGGCTCGGCTACTCCTGGCCACCCTGGGGCCTACCCTGGTCCCGTCTCTGGCCTGCCGTCCTGTTGGATGAGCCCCTCCTGCCGCTGCCCTTCTCCAATCCCTGTTTTTCATGCCTTGGTTGATGTGGAGGTGCTGGAGGCTGTAGATCTTCTCTCCTGCAGACTGGATGCTGCATGGCTTGGCTTGGCTCAGCTCAGCTCAGCTCCTTCCTACTGCCCCAGGCCTGGCCACTGTCTCGGCTTCAGGCTGGGCCAGCCTCCACTACCAGCTACCCATGCTGAGCCCCTGCTGCTGCACTGCCTTCAGCGAGAGATGTGTTTCCTGTATTTTGGGGGGTCTGAGAGTCCTAGACTTTGTCTGGGGTCATATTTTATTGGTGTTTAGGGTGGATGTGTGGGAGCTGCAAAGCCTTGCTGCTTCTACCTTGGGAACCTTATTTGCTTTTCTTTTTATCTCTTGCTTAGTTCAGTACCTGATTCATGAGTTCTTAATAAATATTTGTTGACTGACTGACTAGCAAAATATGATCATTATTTTATGTTCATTTTGGTCAAATAAAAAAAATTTAAAAAGATGTTTCCTAAAAAGAGACTTGTGAAATATGTAGTGGAAGTATAATTATAACAATTTTTAGAGGAGAAAATTAACTTAAGTGAATGATTTACAGTCCATATATAGTAGTAAGTCTAAGAATTGGAATTTTACCTCAAATGTTATGCTTTCAAGTATAGTTCAACACACACACACACACACACACACACACACATACATTGTCTTCTAAAACATGTATTTAAGTTT
>JAQQSW010019940.1:0-10947 GCA_028646575.1 Pseudocheirus occidentalis
GAGAGAGCGAGCGAGGATCACACACACACACACACACACACACACACACACACACACACACACACCGAGCTCCTGCCAAATCAAACCGTGCAACACACACAAGCACACACGCTCACACACTCACGGAGGAAGAGAAAGGGGTAAGGGAGGGAGAGAGGGGAGGGGGACGATTCACAGCCAGCAGCAGCTGCCGGAGCAGAGCAGGCAGGCAGTCCAAGAAAAGCCAGAGGCAACCCCCTCTAGAACCAGTGGCAGCAGCTGCATCCCCGGTCCTGGGAGAAGATACGCTGAGAGGATGAACCGACGAAGGGGGCACCTCACCGAGTGCCAGGGTAATCCGCGATAGCTCTGGGACTGTGCAGCCCTAGAGAGGCGAAGGCTGCCGGAGCCCGAGCAGAATGAGCCGAGAGCTAGCCAGCAAGCGGAGAGCGCAGAAAAATCAGGGGAGGGGGGGTCGACTTCGGGGGAAGGGGAGGGAGGGAGAAACAGAGGAAGCAGAGAAAACCCGGATCTGGACCATCAGCTGGCTCTACGGACGCGGGCTCCACCTAGCAGCTCTGCAAACGCATTGAGATGGGGAACAAGAGGAAAACTCAGAAGAGAAGAGGAAAGAGCAGCATTAACTCCAACAAGCTCCTTTTCTTTTTTCCATATGAAAGGTACAGTCCCTTTGGCTAGACGGTTCCCTGCCTTCACTCTCCATCTCACCATCTCCCCACCTAACCATCCCTCCTTACAGGAGGGATGTTGCTGAAGCGGCTGGAGTAGGAGACCGGAACAACTGAGAGAGTATCTAATTTCCCCTGTAGTCAGGTGTTCATCTTTATGGTTTTGCTTTATCTTGGCATCTCATTCGGCCTGCTGCCTGAATTTGGACCATTTTCTTTTTACAAGAAACTTTGTGTAAGGATAAATTGTTTGCAACTGTCCTAACAGTTTGGGTGGGTGGGAAAATGTTAAATATTATATACTTTAATTTCAGGGGCCAGGTTCTCAGTATATTTGAGGTTTTTTTTTTTAAGTTAAAAGTAATTACAATAGAAAGCCTTTCAAAGTAGTCTTGTGACCTTGGACAATTTAATTTCCTGGTGCCTTACTTTCCTCATCTGTAAAATAATGCAAGTAGACTATGACCCTCAAGGTTCCTTCTCATTCTAAAATTCTAGTTAATTCTAAGTTGTCCAAAAGTTGCCTTCTACAGGAAACAGACATATTGCCATATGAAATAAATATAACTACTTTATATTCAACTGATAGGCAGGTTAGTCAGATCCCCCAAATTCATGCCATGCCATTTTTTTAAATGACTAGGCCTCCCCATCTCACCCAATCTGGAAGTAAAGGACTATGCAAGGGCTGATTCTGCTACAGATCTAAAGGGGAGCTCCAAATTACTTGGTTTTTGACCTGGGCCACTTCATACCTCCTTAAGTTCTTCAAATCAAATGACTATCATGTGTTCTTAGGGGAAAGTGTAGTAATTGTTTACAGGCTAACAAAACGGTAGTGGAAAAAGCATCAGAATCGGGCTGAGAAGACAGCTTCTGGACAAGTTTCTCCTGCTTCACACTTGTGTGACCTTGGGCAAGTGACTCCACCCTTCTGGGCCTAAGTGTTTTCCTCTATAGGCCATCTCTGAGATCATTTTCAACTAAAAATCCAATAGTTCTAATATCTCTAATAAGTCTCACTAGGTTCAATGGTAACTATTGTGGGTCTAATATTCAATATGCAGCTAAGTGTTGGTAGAAGTTTATACTTTTAGATAATATCCACAGAATTTATTATGCCTGTTTTTGCAAACAACCTGATTTATGTAGATATTTTCGTACTGTCAATGTAGACAAAATAGCTTACCCTGAGAGTGAAGTCAAAAATTACAGATCCATATTTCCTTTTAATTTTTTAATGGAAGCTGTGATTGCACTGGTGCAGAGGTTTCTCAAAGAGGTTACTCCCTTTACCAAAGCAAATGAGCAAATTAGAGGCAGAGAATTTCCAGAGGGGTTGGGAAAACACTGACACTTGTCTAGGGACCCTGAAGTATGTGTCAAATGTGGCCCTTGAACCCAGATTTTCTACAGGGCTGGGCTTGATCTTTGTCCACTAGTTCATATTGCCTCTCTGAATCATAGTTCCCTTTAAATTTTTCTGGGCCTGATTTTTTAAAATCACAAAATAAGGTGCCTAGGTAGTGTAGTGGCTAGACCAATAACTGTAGATTCAGAAACATCTGACTTCAGATCCTGTCTTAATCATTTCCTAGGTGCATAACTATACTTAAACCACTAACTTCTTTCAGTCTCAGATTTCCCATCCATAAAATGGGGAAAATAATTGTTATCGTGAGGATCAAACAATGCAATAGGTAGAGAGATTGCTATATAAGGCTTTGTAAACTTAAAGGTGTTAGAAAATGCTAGCTTTTGTTATGCCATCAGTTTATCAAATACTCAATAGGTTTTTTCAAATGTTAAGTAATATTTTAAAAGAACTTTGAAAAATGTTACTTGTGGAAGTAGTTGAAACAAAATTTTTAAAAATCATAATATATGTGTACATATATGCATACATAAATTTATATGTACATGCATTCATATACATTCACTTGTACATATATACATATATGTTATTTAGTTCAATTTAGTGGGTGCGTGGTACATGCCTGTATTACTGGGTTGTAGGGAGGCTAAGGCCAGGGTACTTCCAGAGCTCTGGAGTCATGAGTACTTTGAGTGTACTTACATTGAGTTAAGCATTAATATAGTGAGACCCCAAGGAAGAATTGCTTAAGAAAGAGTTTGCCAAGAACCACTGAGGAGGTCACAGCCCCAAGAATAGCTTCTACAAACCAACCTTGGCAAGATAGAGAAACCCAATCTTAAACAGAGATTGTTTCATTCAATATAGTTGTATCCCAAAAGTCTAGCATAAGTGCATATTGATTGATAATAATAAGAATCGGTCCTAACATATCATGACATCATAGGCCAGGACAGATACTTAAAAGTGACATTTTTCAAAAATCAGTAATAAGGTTTATAATCTTGAAGATAACCAAGGAATTTTCATTTAAAAAAATAAAAAGGACTTGACAAAGTTAAATTAGCATCAAATAAGCAAAATTATGAAGTGATGTGGGAAGAAATACAACCAAAAAAAAGGAAATGGAAGAAAAAAAAGGTTAAAGTAAAGGAGGGAAGGAAGAAAGTTGTAAGTTAATTATTTAGAATCATCAAATGTCAACAGTAACAAAATTTTAAAAATGATAACTATTGCTGTTTTAGGTAAACTAAAAACGAATACTTTCTATTTCCAAAATAGTTTTAATCTGATGGGCATAGTCCTTAGCATTTGATTTAAGATGTAAAGATTCCCATTATTGCCAGGAAATCTCCAACTGCTGCCAAAATTTTTTTCTAAGGTGAACCTTCCAAAAACTAAACTAAAATCCTATGGCCTCTTTGCTTCACAAGCTATATTTAACACATTCTTCTCAGAGACCAGATTGCATCTGATGATGTTTGAGCGCAAATGCTAATGTACAAGACAGTTCTGTACCAGCTGAAGTGGTTTTTGAAAAAAAGATGGCCTTGTTAGCTTCAACTCCATTGAAATGGATGAAGAAAAAAAAAAGATCAATATTTTACCTAATGGAAAAGGACAAAATAGAACCAAGGAAAAAATTTACTTTTTCAAGAAAATATGATAGAAAAAAATAACATGTTAGGTGAAAAATAAACTACCTGAAATGAAAAACCAAATCTCTTATAATGATTTCTTATTGTAAGAAAAGTGGACTAACTTTAAAAGTTACTCTGGTCTGGAATATCTCGTAGAAAGTATTCAGCACTGAAATCCTTTGCCTACTAAAATTTCCTGTTAAATATATCACTATATTTATGATCATGTTTAAACATCTATGTATCTTCTTTACCTTCACAATACCTAGCAACTTGCTAAAGACATAAAAGGTATGTTGATTGATTCTTTTTAAGTAAATGAACAATTAACAACTAACATAGAACATGAAGTGAAACCATGTAAAG
This sequence comes from Pseudocheirus occidentalis, assembly GCA_028646575.1. Lineage (NCBI taxonomy): Eukaryota > Metazoa > Chordata > Mammalia > Diprotodontia > Pseudocheiridae > Pseudocheirus > Pseudocheirus occidentalis. The sequence continues at coordinate 4,050 of JAQQSW010019940.1, forward strand.
GGTTTCATGCATCACTCAAATGATCCTTCTACATAGGCAAAATGAAAAGCAATAAATATAACTGCAGGGAAAATAACAACGCCCATAATAAGGGCATTGGGGTTTGTTTTCAAAGACCCAGACATTTTCTTTTCCCCTGGTTTCCATAGTTAATCAACTGTCCCAGCCTAGAAAGCACCATATTCTCTCAAATTCACATGTTTGTTTTTCTGTTTGTAATTAACAGACTTGTTTTTGCCAATACAAAAAGAAATTACAGACTTAAGAAACCGTGTGTATGGGTTTGTAGACAATGTATAGCAACTTGTAAAGAAAATTGCCCTCTTAATTTTGTCCTTGCTATTTCTTGTAGTTCCAATTCAAGAAACATTTATTAAGCACCTATTATGTACAATATACTGTGTTAGATGTTGGAGATACAAATAAAAAATGAAAATAAAAATATGGGGTACATTTATCAAACTGAACTGGATCACATATATCAAAAGCAATATGTGTTTCATATACAAAGATGCCACTGCTAATCCTACATAATCACATATGTATATGCATAAATAAAAAAGAAATAGCTCAGTCATATATTGTTTAACATCTAAGTAATGAGTATGTTAGGCAATGCCAGCTCTTCACAAGATGACCTTCTCCATCTTTTTAAAACTAGATGTAAATCCCCATCAATCTAAAATACTGCAATAAGCCTTTAGGGACAGCCTCCACCCTATGGCAACATAAATGAAAGGAGTGGCCTTGCTGAAAGGGAGCTGTCTTTGGAATCAAACAACGTGGTTCCTCGTGCAACTCCTTTTTATGATTTTAGCTACTTTACTTCTGACAACTTCGTTTCCCTGTCTGTTAAGTGAAGGGCTTTGGTGTAGATCGTTAAGGTCTCTTGCAACTCTCAAATCTATGTGAAGTCTTCAGTTGCCAATTGTTCCTCTGACCAAGTATACCTTCAATTGGACCCAAGTAGTGTACTGTGTATGTTGGTCAAATCCCAAATATTCTGGGCCATGAAGTAATGGTGATGATAAAGAGGATGATATTGGCAGCTTCCATTTTACACAATACTTTGTAACTACAAGGTGCTTTTATTTATACTCTCTCATTTGTTCCTCATAAGATCCCTTCTGTGTAACAGGTAATGTAAGACTTGTTCCAAATTCATTCTATATTATTTTCTCATTTCACAAATGAGGAAAGCATAGTGAGTCCAGGTTGTCTAAACTCACAAAGTTTGCAGTGGTAGGGTCAAAACATTCCGTGACCTTTGGATTTAAGTCCAGTAGTCTTTGAGGGTATTAAACCTTTGATACTTTTTACCATTCCACTAAAATAATACCTGATTTCATGGCTATATAGATAACCAGGAAGCGCATCATTGTTTTTTCAGGCATTCCAGTGTTGAAAGTAACTAGTGACTCAGTTGCCAGGAGCTTGGTCCGCAGCTTTGGTTAGTATGACTAACTCACAGCTTATTTGTTCTGTGCTACTGAGGCAGTACAAGTCAGATCCTCTGGCTCGAAATCATTCTGTTCAATTCCTTGGTGATAATAAAAATATTTCATGTATTCTACCTTCTTAATGGTTAGGATGGATTTTTGAAAACATTTTAATTCAGTGTCAAGGTTTCCCCCATCTATAGTTTACCATAATTTCTGGCAGGATGTGCACCAATTTAAATAAAGCCTACGTCCTTCTCCTTAAAGCTCCTTATAACAATCTTCTAATATTGCTATATATGAATATAATAATATGAATGTATGGAGCAACGACCAGCATTTTCTTGAAGCTTTCTCTGCTACTGTGTCTTTGATACCAAAATTAATTTGCATGTCTAAACTTAAAATCATGTTTTCTACACCTAAAATTTATAGCCATTTACTCTAAATGCTGATAGTATATAAATATTAGCTACTTTTAAAGTATCCAGTCGTCATAGACAAACCATCATTTCCAGAAATATACATGGGTCTCAAAATCCTTTCTACCCTAACTTACTTGTCCTTTCATATAAAGTTTAACATGCTTGAATGCTGACTATGGAAATGTCTTGATCAATCAGATGCAGTCCTTCTAATTATTCACACTTGTCTTAGAAAATCAGGGAGAAAGAAAGAAGGATTTCAGTTGTCTATAGGAGGGAAGGGGGGTAAAACAGGATTTCTGTTACTATCCAATAATACTGTTTTGACACCTTTCCTCACTTCTCTTCTCATAAGGAACTCTATGATGCTACTTCATAAACAATGGGAAAGTCCCTACTCTCCTGTCAAGCCTGGCAATAGAATGAATATTTTAAAAATATTTGAGTTTTGTGTTTCCCTATTCTCCCAAGTTTCAGAGGGAGGATAGATGAGGATATAGTTCAGTAGTGAGAATTTCCACAGAAGCTCTGATAAGAAATAAAAACTCTCATTAGGATTCAACTACCCTGAGTGAGAACTATACATTTTTTGTTAATTTGAAGGATAATCCTCATTTCTTGCATTTTTTCAAAGTACAAAAGAGAATAATGTCTTATAGAACCTATAAATTATGAATATGATTTTAGTAACTTTCATAGTTTACTCATTTGAACCTTGTGCCCCCAGAACAATGTATATATCCCCTCCATCCTGTATCCCTTTTCTTTTTTTTTTGGAGGGCAGTTGGGGTTAAGTGACTTGCCCAAGGTCACACAGCTAGTTTTTTTGTGTTAAGTGTCTGAGGCTGAATTTGAACTCAGGTACTCCTGACTCCAGGACCGATGCTGTATTCACTGAGCCACCTAGCTGCCCCCTATATCCCTTTGCAAAGACAACTAGCTACATGAGTGTGGATAGGGACTCATTCAATCCTATGACTAGGTATTCACCATTTTTTTCCACTGTAGGATTCTAACATCACTTTGAAAGAATCAAGTACATTAAAGATGAAACTAATCCACTTCCTGAAGAGTGAGAAATCCATGAAACTGTCTTGAGATTCTTATGTTAATTGTATATTATATAGATTAAATTGCAGTTAACCAGACCTTGAAGGAACCTTGGAGGTAGACAGTAGAATGAAATATACCATTAGTAAAGAGAAACTCTTTGTCTCTGTATGACCTAAGTACCAATGCAAATAAATATGGGGGAAGGATCTTCGTGAATAGGACATTACAGGGTTAACATAGACTATTTGTTATGCTGATGTCTAGGAGAATTAGGCTCCCCTTTAGATTGCCTGCTGGGGTCCAGTGAAGGCTGCACTCATGGCAGGAGTATGATATTGCTCTTTAGAGAAACTCAATCAGACTATTCTCACCTAGCCAATTTTCAGATTCCTGGCATTTGCTTCAATAATACAAAAAAGGAGGGAGAATGTTTGGAACTCAAAATTGAAAAAAAAAGATTGTTAAAAATTGTCTTTACATGTATTTAGAAAAATAAGATATTATTTTAAAAAATCTTTCTTAAAGGGTATAGCAAGGAAGGCGCAAAGGAATAGTATTATCAAGTGGGCTAAACCAAGTTATGATATTTTTTTAAGAAAGAGGGAGATAGGGGCAGCTAGGTGGTGCAGTGAATAGAACACAGGCCCTGGAGCCAGTTCAAATCCATTCTCAGACACTTAACAGAAAAAAGCTGTGTGACCTTGAGCAAGTCACTTAACCCCAATTGCCCAACATTTCACCTTAAAAAAAAAAGAAAGAGGGAGACACAGGAAAGTGTGTTGGTCACGGAGACCAACATGTGTGTGTGTGTGTGTGTGTGTGTGTGTGTGTGTGTGTGTGTGTGAATACTAGATATGATTAAGGTAAACCCATCATTCATATCTTTAACCTATGGTACAAAAATGAAAATCTTATTTTCAGAAAGCAGAATCTTAGAAAGCTATTAATTTCCAGAATTTGCCTCTCTCTCTCTCTCTCTCCATATATATATATATACACACACACATATGTATATGTATATACATACATGTATATATACACACACTCAAAGGTACATTGTGACTTTGTCAAGTAGAAAGTCTACCTCTTGAAGTAAGCTCTCATGAATTTCTTCAAATTGTTTTCCAATAAATTGTGAGATCATTACCTGAGGATTTGGGGAAAGGGGCTCCATGGGAGGTGTGAGGAGGGTGGAAAAGGTTTCGAATAACGATGGTAGTTACTATAGAATACAGTAATTCCATTACAAAAAAATTCATGACCATTTCACTATAGCATAATGGATACAGTGAAATTGATATTAGTAAGAACTGGGTTCATTTGGCACTTACTAGCTGTGTGTAATTCATTTTATTTCTCTGAGCCTTTGCTTCTTCATCTGTAACAGATAATAATATTTGTCTATATATCATAGGGTTATTGTTATGCTTAAATGAAATAAGATATGTGAAGTGCTTTTTAAAATTTAAACCACACTATGACTTTCATTTGTAATAATTATTATTTAGCAATTTCACCAGAAATTATACATTTAAATTAATACTGTCTCTGTAATAAGTAGTCACCTTTCAAAACGATATACTTGTTATATAATACTGCTATCAAAGCATTTTCAAAAATCTATTGGAATTAACCTCAATGTCTGCCAACACATTCTTTGTAATATCCCTCTTAGTGACAAATAATCAAAGGCCATTTTACAATAAATATCGTAAATAAGATAAGAAATCAAGTTGAGTAATATCATTTGGAGTGCAAAAGTATTACTATTACAGTTATGACACTGATTTTCTCCTATGACTCATAACTGGTCCCTTAGACAATTATGATAATGAATCCCCCTAAATATGTTCAGCTATGGCAGCATTGATGCAATAGTTGTAAAGTTATATTTTAAGTAATTGAATTATTAAATTTTTATGAATTAGGAAAAATAAGAAGAAAAGAATTGAGTCACTCCATGACTCCGTCGAAATATTAACAGATGACCAAGAAAAATGATATCATGACTTTGTGTCAGGGAGAAGGATCTTCACATAGGTAAGTGTAGTGAAAAAGCATGATTAAAGATATAACTGGGACCAGAGATAAGGGGGAAAAAAGAGGCTAATATTTCCAAATGAGTTTCAGTTACCCAGACTATACAAATTGGACCTCAGGATTTTGAAAGGTCTCAGATATTATTGATTTAAAGTCCTTTGAACTCTCACTGACAGAATCCCATAGTCTGGGATACAGCTATGTCCATGAGAAGCAATAACTCAAAAGAAGTTGAGGGTGCAGTTGTCACTAGTTTTGTAACATGAAGCAGTCACTATTAAAATCTTCAGTACCGAAGACCTTGCATAATTCAACATCACTCAATCACTAAAGATGTCTCTAGGGACACACAGGCAACATGAGGAACCACTGAAGCACATGCACATGGAAAACCAACTGAGATAAAGCATGGCACCACCATGAAGAAGTCTCACTTTGCTTTCTCCCTTTACCTCTTTTTTCTCTCTTCCCCTTTCAAAGACTACTCGTAAGCAACATTATAAGAGGTCAGCTTATAAACACCAGCAAAGAAACCCTTGTTCTAGATTTTATGTATTGACTGTAGGCCCAGTACAGAGAAACACTGGAACTTTCTTTATGGCCATTAGTAGTAGCTGCTGCCTTCCAGTCTCCCCCAGCTCAACTGCATTGCCCTGTAGCTGTGTGTCAATCTGACATGAATAATAAAGATGTCTGACTTCTTCTAAAGTCCTGTATTCCTAACAGAATGGGAATTCTCTGAGACTGTCACCTGTGAAAACCTCACTCTTGGTAATTCTTGTGGGGATAATTGATACTGCCAGAAGGAACCCAGAAATCATTACTAAGGTTGATGAAGCCCCAGGAAAGATACTGGGGGCATAAGTGGTGCCTTCTTTACTTTGGCCCATTTAAGTAGAAAAAGGGCAAATTTTGGAAATTAATAGCTTTCTAAGATTATGCTTTCTGAAAATAAGATTTGCATTTTTATACCATAGGTTAAATATATTAATGATGGGTTTATCTTCATCATATCTGTTATTCACATAGATTTGTAAGGTTTGCAAAGTACTTTATATCTATTACAACATGATTCTCCCTGCAAATCCAATGTGGCAGTTCTTTTTCTTTTTTTATTTTTTTTCAGCCAAAGAAAAGCAAAGTTTATTAAAAGTTTGCCATAATGGGTAGACTCTTTTTTTCTTCATGATATATTTTTTATTTGTTTTCTTGTTTACATCATTCATTTCATGACATTTTTGAATTACATATTTTCTCCCCATCTTTCCCCTGCCCCAACCCTAAAACAGCAATCCCACTGTAAAGCCCCTCCCCTGCTCTGCTCTCTTACTTTCTGGTAGGGCAGGGAGGGTCTCTCTACCCCAGCTCCTGTATATCTTAATTCCTAGTTGCAGGTATTGCAGAACTTTAAATTCTAGGTTTTTTTCAATTCCTCCCTTGTCACCCACCCCCACTGGAAGGGCAATCAATTCAATACAGGATGTGGATGTGTGATTATACATGTCATCTTCATACTGGACGTATTGTGACACTGATCATATGTCTCTCCTTCCTATCCCTCCGCTCCCTTGTTCTGTTCTCTACCTTGTCCCTGTCCCTTTACTGAAGTGTGTGCTTCCAGCATCCCTCCCCCAGACCCTGCCCTCCCCTCTGTAATCCCCCCTCTCATCCCCATGCCCCCTACTCTCCTGTGTGGCATGATGCCCAGTTTAGAGTTTATGCCATTTCTTCCCTTAAGCCAAATTCAATGAGAGTAATTGAAAGGAAAGTTGTAACAGTTATCCCTTGCCTCTTCTATATGGAATGGTTAACCCCATTTTGTCTTTCCCTATCTCATCTCATTCTAGTCCTCTCCCACCTCAGAATTTTGCCTTTTAAAGTATGATCCTTTCATATTCAATTCATCCTATACCTTCTATATACACATATATACACATGTTC
>JAQQSW010019941.1:0-10946 GCA_028646575.1 Pseudocheirus occidentalis
CACTGCTTTCTATTTTTTCATTTCTTTGTAACTGTTTAATAGTGTCTTGGTTTCTCATAAAGTCGTTAGCTTCTACTTGCTTCCCTCTAATTCTGAAGGAATTATTCTCTTCAGAATGGTTTTGAGATGCTTTTTCCATCTGGGAAATTCGACTTTTTAAGGCATTCTTCTCTTCATTGGCTTTCTGGGCCTCTTTTGCCATTTGATTTAATCTATTCTTTAAAGTGTTGTTTTCTTTAGTCAGGTTGTTGACTGTCTTTTCATGATTTTCTCGCATCGTTCTCATTTCTCTTCCCAATTTTCCTCGACTTCTCTTATTTGGTTTTCAAAGTCCTTTTTCAGTTGATGTATAGCTTCTAGGCATTCTTCAAGTGTCTTGGAAACATTTGGTGTGGGAATTCTGACCGGGTTGTCTTCCTCCCATTCCATGCTTTGATCCTTTTTGTCCACAAAAGGGATTCTAGAGTTTTAGTGCTGTTCTTATTTTGCTTCCTTTTCCTCATGTTGACAAGTCAGTTAATTGGTTGGGTTTTTTTTTAGCTCTGTGCAACTCTGCTTCCAGGGGGGAAAGCTCTGTTCCAAATCGCTGGCGTTTTTCCAGTTGCCGGAGCTATTAGCATATTGCTAATATTCATATTGCTGCTGTGCTACCTGACCAGAATGACTAAAAACATCAGCCAAGATGCCATTGTTGTCGTTTTCCTGGTATCAAAGACTCCAATACAATTGACGGTGAATCTGAAATACTTAGATAAGAACTGATGTGTTGTTCACTGAAGTATAATTTTCTAATGTTAATTCTGCACCAAGAGACTTCTTGATGGAGAGATACTGGCCAAAGAAATCTCACCCTGGCTGTTGTGTCTGAAGGCTCAAACCTTTCAGTATAAATGAAAGTCAGAGAAAAAAAGTCTTTTAAAAATCGAATCCCTTAGTCTTAGGACATTCTGAGAGATAAGAGAACATCACTGAACATCATAAGAGTCACAAATTCCACCTGAGGTGGAATCCTGCCTCAGATACTGCTTTTAACTTCAATCTATTCCACTTCATATTACGAAGTTTGGATAAGATGCCAGAGTAGAAGCACAAACTTGGCGTGGGCTCCATCTCCAAATAATTCCAATACCTGTTGTAACAGCAATCAGTTTAGCAGATACTTAGCACTTAGTAACTTAGGGCTAAGTATGGAAGGTGTGAGCCCTGTCTGCAGTTGAGAAGCTGTGAACTCCCCTGTTGACATGGAAGAAGGGTATTGGCTGAGACAGGAGGCCAGTGATGTATATAAAGAAGAATTCTAGAGACAGAGACAGAATTAGATTTTTCCTGTTGGAGGAAGCAGGATTGTCTCACCATCTAGGAGCTGAAGAAGTGAGTTGGAGTTTTCTTGAGAAAGAGAGAGAAAGAGAGAGAGAGAGAGAAAGGAAGGAAGGAAGGAAGAAAGAAAGAAAGAAACAAAGAAAGAAAGAAAGAATGAAAGTTTCTCTCCCAGCATCTGGAAGCTGAGTGAGAATTGAGATGGAGTTTTCCTGAGACCAGAATCTGGTAAAAGCCACCCAGAAGGCCGATATTCCTTCTGGGTCCTAGGGCCAGTTGAACTACTGGAGGACTGAAGAAGCATGATCAGCATAAGACTTTGTTTCTTCATGGCCTGGCTGATCCCTGAGTCCCAGGCAAGAGAAGTCGTGAAGGGTTTGAGATGTGTTGGACCCTGTGAACTTCAGTGTGTGCCAGAGACTGCCATGAAGACTGGACAAGGACATGGGAGCTGTCTGCTTCTGATTCCAGGTGACTGGTGGATTCAGGAGGGAGCTGGGGCCATGGTAAGGGGATCCAGGGAATCAGAGAGACCACCCAGAGTCAAGATGAAGAAAAGGCCTCCCCTTAGTTGAAACGGAGCTTTGCTGGACACCAAGGGGTGGAGGGTTTATGTGGTTTTCTAATGACTGTACTAGTGATTAATGATATTTAGTAATTGGGAATCTAGCTTAGTGACTGATTGCTAGATGAGTAACTGATTAAGTTACTGGTTGCCCCATGAGTGGAAGTTTGATTATTGTATCATGACTGATTAAGGTAACAGTTGCCCCATGAGTGGAAGATTGATATATTTTGAATCGATTGAATTAATGATTAAGTGAGAAGTATTTCCCGCCCTTAGGAAAACCAGATGATTATTCTTTTGTTCCTTGTTCTAAATGTTGTGGCCGCTGTAGTGAAAATTGTGTGGCCATTCTAATGTTAAGCTGTTATGGACAGCTTATTGTGATTTTCTGTGATAAGATGTAATATTGTGAATATTATATTGTGATACTGTGAGTGTTTGCCTTAATTTGTAATGGAATAAACAGTGTTCGTTATTACTATGTAATGGAACCTTAAAAGCATTTCACGGTAGCATTCTTTTGGAAATCTGCTGGTGAATGGCATTGCACCTCTTAATAAAATGACTCTAAACAAATTTTAAAGCTATAGAACCCACAAAGTGACAGAGAGAAACAAATCTTCTGCTGAAGACAGCTGGCAGGCCAACAAGAAAGGTCTATTGCAGTGTGCTGAGAGTAGAGTACAGGCAGTCCCACAGGAGCCACTCAGTCCCAGCCCCACTGAGGCCCCAAACATCAGTGGCCATGGCAGACTTCAGGAGAGTGAATAGCCAGCAGCTGTGGTGGCTTCCAGACTTCTCAACTCATAAACACCAAAGACAAAGTAAAAGATCAGTGTGGAACTTTGTTGGAACAGAAAGGGGGAGAGAAGAGTATAGTCCAGTTGCTGCCCCCAGGCATGAAGCAAGCAGGGGCAAGGCAGCTGCACTATGTGGCTGTCTCAGGAGCTCCTGGCCTGCAGATTGTAGGGGAACCAAGTGGACATTCAGGGGGTAATCACTCTTGCTTCAACATACTTGGGTCTGGAGCAGTCATGGGTGGTGGTCCTGGGGTGTGTGACCAGTGAGCCAGAGCTTGTGGGGGCTGTAGAGAGGGTGCCCTCCTAATAACTCTAGCAGCTGTGAAAACCCCAGAGATTTGGGACAAAGCTCTCTCCATTTTGGAAGCAGAGCTCTACCATGGCAAAGATTTCAAAAGTCAAGTAGTTGGCTGCCAATATGAACAAGCAGAGGAACCACAAACAGGCCATAGAACTGCTTGTGTAATGGCTTGCTTCCACCTGCTTAGGCTCTTGAAGGAACATATTGTACTCATTAGAAACATAGACCTAGAAGTGTAATCCTGGAACAGGATGCTGACAGAGACCCCTGGTTAGGTCTGTTTTGTCTGTCTGTCTGTCTGTTTCTTGTCTCCGTTTTAGGTATCTCATGTCTTGTATCTTTGTCTTGGGGAACTGCTGGCCCAGAGGATGGGATAGGGAGTCTTCCCCAAATACTCCCTTACAATATTATCTGGATCATTTGCGGCTACAAGGTTACCAAATTTATATTGGAACAACTTTTTACCCTTGAGTGGCCTTCAATAGGAGTAATATGGCCACCTGAAGGATCCTTTGACCCCGTTCTAGAAGGCAGGGTCAATAGAATTATTTTTGGAAATCCTGGCTACCACTACCAAGGTCCATATGTTGTTGTCTGAATCAACACGTGAGTAAAACCTCTCATCTCCCCCAAGCTATCAGCTGAGAATCTTGCCTCATCCTTTACGGGAAAGTTGAGGCCATTCACCCTGAGCTCTTTTTTCCCTCCTCTCCCTCATCTTAAATGAAGCAAATGCCTTCTCCCAGTCTCTACACTTTCACCACTGTTTCACATGATGAGGTGTCACATTAACAAAGCCATGTTCTCTACCGGCTCAAACAATCGTATTCCGCCCTGTCTCCTACAGCATATTGCTTCTTCTATCATCTTCATTCTTTCACTCACTTTGAATCTCTCCCTATCTATTGGCACATTCGCTGCTGTTTACAAATATGCTCAGGTCTTCCCTAGCCTCAAGATGCCATCCCTGCTTTCTTCTATCCCCACTATCAGTATTTATCTCCTCTCCCTTTTGAGGTTAACCTCTTTGAAAAGGCTTTCTACAATGGGTAGGTCGTTTGTCCCTCTCTTCAAACCACTTATAGTTTGCCTTCCAAACTTAGCATTCCACCAGTACTACTCTCTTCCAAGTTACCACTGATCTCTTGGTTGTCAGAGCCAATGTTCTCTTCTCATCACTCTCCTCCAACTCTCTGCAGGCTTTGACACTGTTGATGATCCTTTTCTCCTCGATAATCTTTTTTCTCTAGGCTCTTTTTTATCTCTGGATAGACAACCCTCTCCTCTGGTTCTCCTCCTATCAACCTGACTGCTCCTTCTCATTCTCCTTTACTAGATACTCATCAAGATCTAAGTGTAACACACAGTTCTATCTTTGACCCTCTTCTCTTCTCTCTTTATACTGTTACCCTTTTTGATCTCATCAACTTTCATAGATTTAATAACGGCCTCTGTCTTGGTGATTTTTAATTCTTCCCAGCCTGTCACAACCTGTCTTATTACCTTCACTCCTATTTGTACTTTCCATTGCCTTTTAGGAATTTAAGATAGGATATCCAATAGAAATCTTCAACTCAATATGTCTAAAATAACTCATCTATCGTCCTAAATCCCCTCCTGTCATCTCTATTACTATAGAAACTGCCATCACATGTCAGTCCCACAGGCTAAAAGCCTAGGTGTTATCCTTAGCTTCTTACATCCTCTCACTCCACATGTCAAGTTTGTGTCCAAAGCCTTTTGTTTCCACTTTTCCAAAGTCTCTACATTCTGCCCCCTTCTCTGTTCTAATACAGAATGCCCACCACTCAGATGCAATCTTTCACCACCTCATATGAGCAAGCTTCTTCTTCTGTCTGTACTTCTCAAAGTCTCTCCTCACTCCAATCCATCCTCCATTCAGCCATCAGAGTGATCTTCCTAAAACACAGGTCTAACTTTGTTGTTCTCCTACTCAATAAAATCCAATGATTTCATATCACGCCAAAGATTAAATATGAAATCCTATGTTTGGCATTCAATGCCCTTTGTGACCAAGCCATCTCCTGTCTTTCCTTTATTCTTACCCTTTACTGCCATTTTTGTTTGCTCTTGTGACAATGGCCTCCTTAATGTACCATGACCAAGATACTCCATCTCTTGGCTCCAGTCGTTTTCTCTCCCTGTCCAACATGCCTGGAATGATTTTCCTCCTGACTTCTCACTTCTGGCTCCAAAGTATTTTTAAAGTTGCAGTCCCCAACTCATCTTTGACTTGAAGCCTATCCCAAAACACTCTTAACTCTAGTGTTCTCCCTCTCTAAATTAATTCTTCTCTCTCCTATGTATAGCTTTATTTTGTTTGGTATTTGATTGTCTGATTGTGAGCTATTTGTGGCTTAAAATGTTCTTTTGTCCCCTTACCTTTCTGCATCTCCAGAGCTGAGCACACTGCCTGACACGTAGTGGACACTAAATAAATGCTTAATTTCGTCGAACATGGTCCCCTTTACTACTCCATGGTCTTCCCTTTCACTGATGTTTTGTATAGACGTATATATGAATGTTTTGCATGCCAGGGAGTGCCTCGTGCTTCTCTTTCTATCCTCAGCACCTCGAGCAGCCCCTAGCCCCTTGCTATAGCAAGTACTTAAGGAAAGTTTTTTGAACAGTTAATTGACTTTGAAGTAGATAACATGGTCATTCACTGACATCTGTTGTCCACTATGTTGCACTTCATTGGATCTTCCCATTGCAACGTCTGCCTCCTTATGGTCAGTTCTGATATTACAGTTTTAGCCTGCCATCGCGTGTCCAAACCTTGGTATTGCAATTTCTCCCATTTTAAACCCGTTTTTACTGGATTTTTACACTTGTGAAAAATCCCTTGCTGTTTGGAAAGGTAAAATGGAGTCAAATAAAGTCCTGAATTGAGGTATTAAATGAATTCTTTCAGTTACAATAGAAATTCAGGCCAGATTGTCACCACTGAAATCACATTTTACACTCTCTGTTTGGTCAGAATTTATGTGATAAAGATTAAGTTATAATAGCATTAGAGGAGCAGGCTTCACTCTGCAGTGCCTGGCCCTGCGTCACATTCCCTCCACATTCATGAGAAGAAAAGTGGGGAAAAGCAGGAAAAAAGTGCATTTCAACACTGAAAAAGGTTGTGAAATCAGTATCATAGTATGATTAAGTCAGTCGTACCAGAAGGAATTAGCTTCCAAAACCTTCCCAGAACGGATCATTAAATTTTCAGGACCGTTTCAAAGTTGTCCTTCCTTCTGAGCTTCCTTAATTTTGCTTGCCTCAGTTTCCTGGTCTGTAAAATGAATTGGCGACGGTCATGGCAAACCATTCCAGTATTTTTGCGGAGAGGAACCCCCTATGGCGGGCAGGAGAGTCAGACATGACATAAAACCAAGCAACAACACTACCAGAAGGTGAACTTGTTGCATCTTGCTCCTATTGTGCTGGTCTCCAATGCTATGAAGAGTGTATGGACAGCCTAGGAAGCTGTTAGAAGGTAGTCCTGAATTCCTCATTTGGAGCTTTCCAATTAATTGATTGTAATGATTGTTTAGCAATTTCTTCTCAAAAATAAAAAAAAAATAGTGGCTAAACATATTTCCAAATAAAAACCATCGTTTTTATCATTATTCTAATTTTATAAAAACGAAACCAAACTAAAAGTTGTAGCTAAAGAGCTTCAAAGTGACATTATGAAAATGTGTCCAGTACAGGGACTGCAATGAGTAGTTTCTTCTCTAGGAGCTGCAACTAGTGGGTTCTAGACTCACCCAGTATTTCATGTGAATTTCTGCTCATTTGTTTTCCAACCACTTTTTAAAAAGAGATTGTTGTTATTGTTGGTCCATTGTTTCAGTCACTTTCGATGCTTTGTGACCTCATTTGGAGTTTTCCTGGCAAAGGTACTGAAGTGGTCTGCCATGTTCTTCTCCAGCTCATGATATACATGAGAAAACTGAGGCAAAGAGGATGAAATGACTTACCCAGATTCACAAATGTGTAAGTATCTGAGGCCAAATTTTAACTCAGGTTTTCCTGGTTCTAGACTTGAGATTAACCAGCATTAATTTCTTGCAAAGTTTTACTTTAATGATTTGTATTCTTGAAAAACTTTCACTAAATTCAGTTGCATTGGAGTCATCATCAGCTGACATTCAGATGGGAAAAAAAGTTAATTAGTATATCATAGACACTTTGGAAAAATTAAGAATTGTTATTGGAAAGCATGAATCTCAAGTCAATTTAGATCAGATAAGTATTAATATATTTCATTCCATGAAGCAGCAATATTGATGCTGTTCCTAGGAATATGTTACTACAGAATGTAATTCAACAGATCAGCTACCATCTTTTTTCAGATAGATGGAAAGATCAAATCATTTTTAGCGATTTTGATTTATTAGAATCTGCTAATTGGCCTTATGGGGAACATATTTCATAATGGATAGATAGTGGGAAATGGAAGAATTTAAATGAATTGTAAATCTGGATTCTAATTTCAGTGATTTTCTGCATATTCGTCGAGAAAGAAATAGAATGAAACAATGTTCCACTCACTGCAACTTTATAATAACATAAAACAAGAGTCACCAGTATGGCATTCTTTTAACCAAAGTTGAAAATGTTTTCAGTTTAATTAATAATATTTGAACTTGGGAGAAATGGATTAAGAATACATTACATATCTGATATGCTAACACTAAATTTATTGGAGAAAGAGTCACCCAACTGAGATTCAGCTTTACTTGTAAAATCACATTCAAATTTCGACCATAAGTTGGCTGTCAATGAAAGAGTTAAGCAAAATGTAAGAAAAGACATCTGTGCGAATCCACTGGCTAACTGGAATTTATAATAAAGGATAATGTCCATATTATTACTATTATTTTCAAATTGTGAACTAGAATCCTTCATTTCAATAAAAATGATTAATAGTTGCATGTTTTCATATATGTATGCATACAATTTTTAAAAAGAAAGACTGTTGTCAAAATTCACTTTTACTGAAATGCCATCGGACTGAGAATTTACCCGTCTTCAGCAGTTATGAAAACACACACACACACACACACACACACACAACCTGACCTCTCAGTATACAAATCTAAAAGGTTCTTGAAAGCTACTGTTGTAATCACTGTTTTGAGTAATGGTCCTGGAATTCACATATGACTCCTCCACCTCCAGTCAATCAGCAGGCTCTTATCAATCACCTACTATGTGCCAAACACTGGACTGTTACCTGGGGATACAACGAAACTCAAAAGATAGGCCCTACATTCTATCGAGGGAGGTGATGTTGAAAAACAAAGCATCTTTGTGCCAACAAGATATACGAAGTATGAGTCAGACATGACCATCTGGAGGGAAGCACTAGACTTAAGGGGCAATGGGAAATGCTTTCTACAGAAGACAGTATTTTAGGTACTACCTGATGGAATCCAGGAAAGCCTGGAGGCAGAGATGAGGAGGCAGAGACTCCCAGGCATGGAGGACAACCAGAGAAAATGGGCAGAGGTGAGAAGTGGAATTTCCTGTTCTTGAAACACCAAGGAGACCAGTGTTAGTGAATCAAATAGTGATGGGAGTGGGGGAAGAGGAGTTTAAGTTTGAAGAAGACTTGAAGCAGATCGTTGAGCTCTTTGAACACCAAAGAATTTTATATCTGATCCTGCAGGTGATAGGGAGCCACTGTTGTTTATTGAGAGAATATTTGGTGAGAGCAATTGAAGGGAGGTGAAATGGTCAGCCCTGTACTTTCTCTCCCTGCCCACCATACCTGGAATCCTCCTGACTTCTCACTACTGCCTCCTACGCTTGCCTAACGTGGCACTCACAAGTCCTCTTTGACTTGAAGCGTCTCCCAAACACTCCCAATTCTAGGGTCCCCCTCTCTAAATTAATTCCTGTTCATCCTGTATACAGCTTCATTTTGTTGGCTTTGTGATTCTCCAATTAGATTGAGAGGTAGCTGAGGAGGCATGGAATTCTTTTTTCTCTCTCTTTTCCCACCCCCAGCCATGAGAACAACGTCTAGCCCATAGCAGGCACTTAATCAATGCCTGTTGACAGACAAACATGGTCCCCTTGAATGATCAGACCCCCACCCCATTGTCCTGCCTGCCCTTGGTGTTTTGTATAGACGTATTTATGCATATGTTTTTCATGCCAGGGAGTTCCTCTTGCTTGTCTTTGTGTCCTTAGCACCTAGAGAAGCCCCTTGAATACAGTAAGTACTTTAGAAAAAGTTTTTGAACAATGAGTTGACTTTGAATTCGATAACACGGTCTTTCTCTGACATCTGGTGTGCAATAAGAATGTTGCACTTCATTGAATCTTCCCTTTGCAACGTTTGCCGCTTTCTGGCCAGTTCAGATATTACAGTTTTAGGCTGCCATCAAGTGCCCAAACACTGGCATTACAATTTCTCCCATTTAAAACTCTGTTTTTTACTGGATTTTAACAGTTCTGAAAAATCCCTTGCTGTTTACAACGGTAGAATGGAGCCAAATAAATCCTGCACTTATGAACTGATGTATGAAATGAATTCTTTCAGTTACAATAGAAATTCAGGCCAGATTGTCACCACCGAAATCATATTTTACACTCTCAGTCTTCTCAGAACTGATTTGATAAAGATTAAGTTATAAAGGAATGTAAAGAATTTGCTCTTATTGAGTCCCAAGTTATGTGCATGTGTGAGCATCTGTGCCTGTATATGTGTGTGTGAGTGTTTGTTTTCCTTGATTACCTATTTAAGTCTTTCTTGCATCTTGTAAGTGGAGATCGAATTTTCCATTGAGCTCAGGCTTTTCCATAAGGAAAGTCTGGAAGTCCTTTATTTCATTAAATGACCGTCTCTTTGCCTGAAAGAATATGGTCAGTCTTGCTGGGTAGTTGATCTTTTTGTTGCAGTCCTAGCTCTTTTGTTTTACGAAAAATGGCATTCCATTCTCTCCTATCTGTTAATGTAGCAACTGACAGATCCTGTGTAACCCTGACTGTAGTTCCACGATATTTGCATAGTATTTTCTCCTTGACTTTTGTAGCTCTGGAGTTTGGCTACAATATTTCTTGGAGTTTTCAATTTTGGATTCCTTTCAGGAAGAGATCGGTGTATTCTTTCAATAACCATTTCTCCCTCTGATTCTAGGACCTCAGGACAGTTCTTTTTAACAATCTCTTTAACAATGCTGTCCAGGGTGGTTTTTTCATCATGATTTTCTGGTAGGCCGATAATTCTTAGGTTATCTCTCCTGGACCTATTTTCCAGGTCCGTTGTTTTTCGAGAGAGATATTTTGCAGTGTCTTCCAATTTTTCCATCTTTATGTTTTGTTTGACTGACGCTTGTTGCATCATAGAGTCCTTAGCTTCAAGTTGTCTGATTCTAATTTTTAGTGAGTTATTTTTCTCAGCTAGTTTTTGGAATTCCTTCTCCTTATTTTCGTTTTTTATTTTTAGGGAGGCATTTTCTCCGGTTAGATTTTGGACCTCCTGTTCTAGCACTCCAATTTTGCTTTAAAAAGCTTTGATTTCTTCAGTGAGATCTTTTTCCAGTTTGGACACTGTAGATTTGCATTTGTCTCCTAGTTCTCTAATTTCATTTTTAAAATCTCTTTTGAGATCCTCCAAGGAGGCTTGAGACCAATTTGCATTTCCTTCTGTGGTCTCCAGTGTGGATACAGAGTCCCTGTTGCCTTCTGAATTTTTTTGTTCTTGCTCACTATAAAAGGATTTGATGGTCCTAGCCTTTGCAGTTTCCTTCTTCCCCATTGTGAGTGCCTTTGTCCTGGAATTTGGAGTGGATATCCAAGTCTGGGGTGCTGGAGTGTTAAGATTGTCAGGTGGGAGTTGAGGGCTTGGTAGTTTTAAGCTCTGAGTCTGCAGTCTGATGCCAATACCAAGACTCTCAGTAATTCCCCTGAGTTACCCTGATGCTTACAGAGT
>JAQQSW010019942.1:0-10946 GCA_028646575.1 Pseudocheirus occidentalis
ACAGGGACTGGGGTAGGGAGACCCTCCCTGCCTTACTAGAAAGTTAGAGGGGCGTTGGAGGAGGACACAAAGGAGAACAGATTGTGGGAGGGGCTTTACAGTGGGATCACTGTTTTGGGCTTGGGGGTAGGGGAAAGAAGGGGAGAAAATGTGTAACTCAAAATCTTGTGGAAATGAATGATGTAATCAAGAAAATAAAATTAAACAAAAAATTAAAAATTAAAAAATTAAAAAAAAAGAAAACTAGGAGTTGGCTTTATGAAAAAAACACAATAAAAATAGATGAACCATTGATCAAAATGATTTTTTAAAAGAGAGAAGAAAACCATGTCACTAGTATAAAAAATGAAAAGTGAATACACTACTAATGAAGATTAAATTAAAGCAATCATTAGGAGTCATTTTGTTCAATTATATGTCAATAAATTTAATAACTTGAGTGAAATGGAAAAATACTTACAGAAATACAAACTGCCCAGATTAACAGAAAAGGAAATAGAATGTCTAAATAAACCTGTTTTAGAAAAAGAAATTGAACAGGATATTAATGAACTTCCTAAGAAAAAAGCATTAGGATCACATGGATTTACAATTCTACCAAACATTTAAAGATGAGCCGATTCCAATATCAATAAATTATTTGGAATAATAGGTTAAAAAATATATTCTTGGGGGCAACTAGGTGGTGCAGTGAATACAGCACTGGCCCTGGAGTCAGGAGGACCTGAGTTCAAATCTGGCCTTGAACATTTAACACTTAGTAGCCATATGACCTTGGGTGAGTCACTTAACCCCAACTGCCCTCCAAAAAATAATAAATAAATGAATGAATGGTCTTATCAAACTCCTTTCATGAAACAAATATGGTGCTGATACCTAAACAAAAGAGAGCAAAAACCAAGAAAGAAAATTATAGACCAGTTTCACTAAAGAATATGAATAAAAAAATCCTAATAAAATAATAACTAGTGAAGGGAGCCAAAACGCCTGATGCAGGAATCAGGCTGATCCTAGATAAGTTTTCCAGTAGCCAGTCTGTATTATCTGGTCTTGATTTTTTCTGTGATGTGGCTATAAATCAGAGCCTTCCTGATATCCTGTGATCCAGGGCTGTGCCCTGTTCTGGGATTCTAGCCAGCAGGTATTGGCTCACCCATACATTTTAGATATTATTCTGGAGTTACAGATTTTCTCCCCTTTTTGCCCCTACCCCCCAGCCCAGAACATTGATACCGCTGTAAGGCCCCTCCCACAATCTGTTCCCTTTTATGCCCTCCTCCAACACCCCTCTAGCTTTCTAGCAGGGCAGGGAGGGGCTCCCTGCCCCCCATCCCTGAATGTATTATTTCCCAGTTGCATTTGATTGTATAGCTTTAAATACTAGATTCTTGCAGTTCCTCCCCTGTCACCCACTCCCACTGGGAGGAGCAGTAATTCAATACAGGCTGTACATGTGTAATTACACAGGACATTAGATATTATTCTCATGGCTTGGAATCAGCAAGGACATTGATAACTGTCAAGGCCTAACTTGACATCACCATTTGGCATCTTGAAACTGAACAAAGCAGTATTAGAAAACTAAGTGACCTATAATTACCTTCTTTCATTACTCTATAAAAACCTTGCTCATGGTATGAATAAACAGATTGCGCCGATCAATCACGCCTGGCCTATGTCATTCACTCACACTTTCTCGGGTTAGTGCTGGCGTAAGAATCCACTTAATGTTATCTCTTCAAGCTAGGACACTACAACAATGTATCACAAAAATTATACATTATGACCAGTGGGATTTATGCCATGAATGCAGGGCTGGTTCAATATAGGGGAAAATATTAACATAATTCATTATATCAATAACAAAAATAACAAAAATCACATGGGTATATCAACCAATACAGAAAAAGCTTTTGACAAAATACAACATTCATTCCGATTGAAAATACTTGAAAGTATAACTATAAATGAATTTTTTCTTAAAATGATAGAAAGCATCTACCTAAAACTATCAGCAAACATTATATGTAACAGCAATAAACTAGAAACTTTCCAATAAGTAAAACAGCCTTGTAAAACAATGATGCCTATTATCACCAATATTATTTAATATTGTACTAGAAATATTAGCAATAGCAATATGAAAAGAAAAAGAAACTGAAGGAATAAAATGAGCAATGAGGTGATAAAACTATTTCTTTTGGCAAATGGCATAATAGTATACTCGGAAAATCTTAGAGGTTCAACTAAAAACTTAGGTGAAACAACAATTTTAGCAAAATAGCAGTATATAAAATAAACCCACATAAATCCTCAGCATTTCTGTATATCACCAGCAAAGGTCTGCAAGAAGAGATAGCTAGGGATATTTTATTTAAAATAACTATAGATAATATAAAACACCTGGAAGTATACCTGACAATACGAATCCAGTAACTATATGATCATACTTACAAAAATACTTTTTATTAAGTAAAGTCATATTTAAATAATTTTATTATTTTATTTAAGTATTAAGTTTATTAAACAAATAACTTAGTTATTAAGTTAATTTAATAATTTAAATATTTGGAGAAATAGTAAGTGTTCACATTGAGCCAATATAACAAAAGTGACAATTCTACCTAAACTAATCTACTTATTCACTGCCCTCCTAATTAAGTTACCAAAAAAATTTTAATGAGCTAAGAAAAATAATAACAAAATTCATTTGGAAGAATAAAAAGTCAAGAATATCAAAGGAATTAATGGGGAAAATGCAAAGGATGGATGTCTAGCAGTATCAGATTTTAAACTGTATTATAAGGCAGTAATAATCAAAACTATTTGGTACTGGCTAAGATATAGAATGGTGAATCAGGTGATTAAACTATATTAAACTAAACCCTTTAACCCAACAATATATACAATACACACTGGTAAGTAATTATAGTAACTTTGCATTTGATAAATGTAAGGACAGGTTCTGGGGATGAGAATTCAGTACTTGATAAAAATTGTTGGGAAAATTGAAAAGCAGTCTGGCAAAAAGTAGGTGTAGACCAATATCTTACACCATTTACCAAGATAAGGTCAAAATGATACATGACCTAGAAATAAAGGGAGATAGTATAAGTAACTTAGAAAAACATGAAACTTATTATTATGAATAATGAAACTTTATTACCTATCAGATTTATGGATAAGCAAGAGACAGGGAGCTTTGTAAGATGTAAAATGGATAATTCTGATTACATTAAAAAGGATTCGTAAAAATAAAACCAATGTAGCCAAGACTAGAAGGAAAACATAAAATTAGGGGGGAATTTTATAGGCAATTTCTTGGATAAAGGCCTCATATCTCAAATGTATAATTTTGTCAAACATATAAGAATATGAATCATTCCCCAGTTGATAAATGATCAAAGGATATGAACAGCAACTTCTGGAAGAAGAAATCAAAACTATATGTAATCATATGAAAACATGTTAAAACATCTCTGAGGTACCATTTCACACCTAGCTAACATGATAGAAGGGGAAAATAGCAAAAATGTGGGAAAATGGGGACATTAATATAATGTTGGTGGATCTGTGAACTGATCCAACCATTTTGGAGAGCAATCTGTAATTATGCCCAAAGAGATATTAAACTATACCCTTTGATCCAACAATATAACTATTAGATCTGTTTCCTTGTGGTCAGGGAAAAAGTAAACAAACCTCTGTGCTCTAAAATATTTGTAACAGCTCTCTTTGTGGTAGCAAAGAACTGGAAATTGAAGGAATGGCTGGGAATTAGGAAATGGCTGAATAAACTGGGTTATATGATTGTGATGGAATACTACTTGTGCTATAAGAAATAATGAGCAGGTTGATTTTAGAAAAATATGGAAAGACTTCTATGAAACAATGCAAAATCAAATAAGCAGAACCAAGAAAGTGCTGTATACAGGAACAACAATACTGTATGAAGAGTTCACTGAGAATGACTAAGCCATTTTGAGTAATATGTACATTCAAATCAACTACAAAGAACCTATGAAGGAAGCTGCATCTACCTACAGAGAAAAAACTGATATATGAAAGCATATATTACATAGTTGCCCATATGTATCTACATCAAATATTGGCCTTCTTTAATGTGGGATTGGGAGGGAGGGAGAGATGGAGATAGCTTGGAACTCAAAATGTAACAAAAAATAAAATAAATATTTTTTAAAAAGAACAAATTCATAGACTCCAGGTTAAGAACTCTTGTCAACAGAGCACAGAAGGTGAGAGCTGAAAGGAACCCTGGAACACAGAAGGTCAGAGGTGGGAGAGGCCTTAGTGCAGTCTTTTAGCAGTCTTATAGCAGTCTTTTCTTTTTCCTGACATTGAAGCCCAGGCCCAGAGAGGTTTACGAATCTTCCTAAAAATAATCTAGCTAAGAAAGGGAAAAGAGACAGAAAAGAATGGTTCAGCAGCTATAGGAATATATTTATTGTTTTCTCCCAGCAGTAGGATGGGAGGAACTCTGGACATTCTCCAGCCACAGTTCAGCCCAGGACCCAAGGGCTCCGTTTGGCTCCTCATTAAGCTATAATCAAGAAAGAGACACAGGTTAAGGTCAAAAGTCATCTTCCCTGACCCTCCCCATCCTCTTTTCCAGAGCTCATATGCACACAAATCCTTTATAGCTGCCTTAGAGCATTCCAAAACTGATGGTACATCTCTGAGGGGCTCTAGAGGGTTAACTAATGGAACCTTTCCAGTTGACCATATACAGCATAGAGGAAGCCAGCAAACTTAAGAAAGGGGAGCCATAGGACAGAAGGTTTCGACTGGCTGGGCATTGCTCCTTTTCTCTCTGTCTAGCCTTCTCCATTGGCGTGCTTTTATCCATCTGTCTTGAACTGATCAGCTTTAAGTCTTTTGCTGCCCATCACAGTGGCCATGGCCAAAAGCCCTCCAGCCAGGCTACCCAGCCTGCAACCTAAGACCAGTCCATACTTAATGCTCTCCCATATCCCTTTACTCATTGGCCCATACTGCTACTGCCTCAGACCCATACCATGACCCAAGATTCACGCAAATTCTCACATCTTCACAGATACTTTCTCACTGTGAAAGTCATTCTTGTTCCCTTTACAGTCACCGAAGATGAAAATCTCACAGCTCTTCAAAACCAGGTTGTAGAAGTGATATGGAATCTAGGATTAACAGAGTCCCACATCTAAAGGAAACACGAAATATCTAAAGGGCAAAAAGGGGTAGAAGCAAAGGATGAGAAATGAAAGGAAAGTGGATAGGAGGAAATAAATGTAGCCAGGGACCACGAGACACATTGTAGTGCAACAGAGAAAAACCATGGGCTTGAAGCCAGAACACCAGGGCTCAAATACCATCTCTGGTTCCCTGAGCCTCAGGCTCTTCATTTATTTAGGGGAAAAAAAGGAAGTTGGACTAGATGATTTCTAAGATCATTCCAGTTCTAATCACATCAGTCAGCCAACGAGTATTTATTAAGAGCCTTCTATGTGCCAGGCATTTGTGCTAATTAGGAGGCGTACAAAGAAAAGAAACACAAACAGTCCCTGTCTAAAAAATCCTATGATCCTTTATGCATGGACCTAAGGATACAGGGATGGAAAATTATATAATCCCTGATCTCAAGGAATCAATGTTCTAATGAGGGAAGAGCTAAAGCATACCCATAAGGGGCAGATAGCTGGTGCCAAAAATAGAGCACTAGACTGGAATCAGAAAGAAATGAGTTTAAATCCAGTGTTAGACTAGCCTTGTGATCCTGAACAAGTCAATTGACCTCTGCCTCAGTGTCCTCCTCTGTAAAATGAGGGTAATAATAGCATCCACCTCCCTAGGTTGTTATGAACATAAAATGAGGAACTATTTGTAAAGCATTCTGCACACCTCAAAGTCATACATAAATACTAGTTAGTATTGTTGTTATTAGATATAAAAGGTATCAGCAGCAGCAGAAAGAGCTCTGGACTTTGATTCAGGAGAGATGTGAATTTGAATCCCACTTCTGTCACTAGTTATGCGACCAAGGTAAGTGACTTAGGTTACTAAGTCTCTGGGTCTTAGGTGACTTAGGGGTGGCTAGGTGGTTCGGTGAATAGAGCACTGGCCCTGGAGTCAGGAGGACCTGAATTCAAATCCAGTCTCAGACACTTCACACACACACACACACACACACACACACACACACACACACACACACACTAGCAGTGTGACCTTGGGCAAGTCACTTAACCCCAATTGCCCCGCATTCCCCCCTCCAAAAAGCAAAAAAAAAAAAAAAAATAGGAAATTGGTAGAATCTACTGCAAGTACAGAGAGATGAAGTATTCAAAGGTAAGGATACAGGAAACAGCAGAACAAGAAGGGATACAGAGCAGACCAGTTTGGCTGGAGCACAGAATACCTGGACTCATAGAATTCAGAGAGAGAACAAACGTGAGTATCTATCCAGTCCAGCACCTTCAAGAAAACTGAGCACCATAGAAGTGGAATGACTTGCCTGAGGTGTATGCTCTGCTGTATTTTATTCATTTTGTTAAGTATTTCTCAATTACATTTTAATCTGGTTCCAGGCTGCTGGGGCCTTTGGCCTGTGTGTTTGATACCTCTGGTATAGCAGATAGCTTGGAGAGGGAAAGATGTGGGAAGACTGGCTTAGTTGGTTATTAATAGATAAAATCCTACTTCTATCTGGATGCACACACTCGTACCCACAGCAATTAAAGCAGCATCTCTTGAACCCAGAGCAGGTCCTTCTTATTCTGGTCAGGGTCTAACAAGATGCAGTTGATGTTACTGGCAAGGAGATTTCCCAGGATGGCCTACATGTATCACACGAAAATGTTAGTTCCCATCTCTGTAGGGATTTAAGGTTTATAAAGTATTTTACTCACAATAGCTCTGGGAGAAAGGAGACTGCAAAAAATGATCATTGTCCCCATCTTATAATTAGAAAACTGAGGCTCAAAAAAGTGATTATCACCTGTCTACAATTAAATAGCTGTTAAGCATGGGGGTAGGAGGGAAGGAGGAACTCGGGTCTTGTAACTCAAAGAATAATACTCTTTCCACTACCCCCTAATTGCTTACACAGGGAAGCTTTAGAGGGATAGGGAGGCAGCTGAAGCCAGGGGGATAGGAAGGATTCATACAAAAAAGAAGCACTTAAAAAATTTTTTTAAAGAGTAAGAAGCACTTGGTCTCCTTATTTCCCCACCTCCGGAGACAGGAAGCTGGCCCCTAGCTACAATTTCCTCTCCTTGCAGAGACCTAGCCAAGTGCCAAGATGGCAAGGAATAAGCACAGGGCAAACCCAGGGCCTGGGCTGTAAGGAGGACCACCAAGGAAACCCTGGACTAAGGTTCAGAAGTCACAGATCTAGGTACAGCTACGTGGCACAGTGAATAGAGTACTGGCCCTGGAGTCTGGAGGATTGAGTTCAAATCAAGCCTCAGACCCTTGACACCTACTAGCTGTGTGGCCTTGGGCAAGTCACTTAACCCCAATCACCTTACTTTTCCCCCTCAAAAAAAAAGTCCTGGGTCTGAAATTCAATCCTATTTACCAGTTGGGTAACCTTAGGCAAGGCATTCCTCTCCAAGCTTCAGTCTCCTCCTCTATAAACTGGAACAATTCAAGCTCTGATAACTTTACAGGGGAAGCATTAGGATCGAATGAGATTGTTGACATAAAGTCACTTTACAAATGATAACCCACCACCAGTTAGAGGCAATAGGAGTAGCAGCAGTTTCAGATGCCTTCACTCACATTCTCCAATGGCTAATGAGAGTGATACTGAATTCTAGAAAACTATATTCTGCCCAATAGAGTTCTGGCAGGTTCAGCCAAAATGGAAATTCACTTCAATTCCATAATTTTTTAATAGATGGTTACAATGTGTAGGGTTCTGGAAGCTGCCCTTCTTTCATTCACCCAGCCTCACAACCTCGGTGACATCCTCAACTCATTACTCCCTCACCTCCTACATGCAATCTTTTGCAAAGACCTGGCTGTCCTAAGAGTGCAGCTCTAGCTGTGTGACCTTGGGCAAGTCACTTAACCCCATAAGAGTGCTTATCTATACCTTTTTCTCTCCTCTGACCCTGCCACTGCTCTGGTGTAGGCACTCATCATGTCACACCTGGACTCTTTCAAAAGCCTCCTGGTGAGTCCTAGTCTCTTGGACATTGGTGTTAGGCTTCTCCACCCCTGACCTAGGTCTAGGAGAACTCAAATCATTTCATTACTCTGGGTTTCATTCTACCCAAAAAATGACTGTTAGATACTTAAAAAAGAGGTGTGTCTGTGTGTGTATGTGTGTGTGTTACAAAATTTTTTTCTTCAATACTTCAAGGTCTGTCATTTCACTAATATGAGTCTTCCCTCCACTGACAAAGATCATTAAGTCCTGGACCAAATTAGCTCTTAACCTGGGGAATATGAACTTGTTTTTTTTTATATTCTGATAACTTTGTTTCAATATATTGGTTTTCTTTGTAATCTAGAAGGGGCCTATGGGCTTTCTCAGACTATCAAAGGAGTCTGTGATTCAAAAACCAAAAAATGTTAAGAACTCTTACAGATGGCTTCCTAAGTCATTAGGGGCAAAAAAATGTATCACTGACTCAGTACCGAGTCAGAAAACAGATATGGAATCTATCCCTCACCCTTCACAAGAGATCCTTCCAGCATAGCACACCTTGTCAAGAGCATATGGCTGGATTCAGAAGGTCAAAACACACAACAATAAGCGCCATGGCACAACAGCATGCCGGCACTCTGCGGTATGACTGCCCCAAGTACATATTCGTGGAGTTTTGTGTAGAGGACAACACCGATGTGCAGGTACTTCTTGAGGACCACCAGATTATTTTCAACTGCAAGAATGCAGACAGTATGGACATGCAAAATGAGATTGAGTTTTACCCCAAGGTGAACTCCAAGGACTCTCAGGATAAACGATCAAGCCTCTCGATCACTTGCTTTGTAAGAAAATGGAAGGGGAAGGTGGCCGGGCCTCAGGTCACCAAAGAAGACATAAAGCCATTGTGGCTCTCTGTGGACTCTGATAACTGGAGAGACTAGAAAGGGGATGAAGAGTCAGAGCTATCTCAGGTGGAACATTATGCAGAGCTCTTGAAGAAAGTCAGTGCCAAGGGACCTCCCCCTGCCATGGATGACCTGGATGATGAGTCCAGTCATGAAGACATGACAGGAACTTAACCAACATTACAGAAGAGAATGAACATGCTATCTTCATCCCTCCATATTTCCTTCCCACTTTGTAAATCTATGTACATTTCTGAAGAGTTCTATCATGTATCATTTTTCTAACTTAACATGATTTCACACACACACACACACACACACACACACACACACACACACACACACACACACAAAGAGTTTTATGGCTGACCAGTATTGTCTTCAAGAGCCCAAGATTCGCTCTGTACCACAATGGTTTTCTCAGAAAAGAACAACAGTGGAGGATACTATATAAATATCCATAATTTAAAAACAAATAAGCCTGAGCTGATAAACATGAAAACACAAAGTCAACAGTGTTTAATTAGTAAATATTGAGTTGAAAAGAGTGGGGGGTTGTTATTGGTGTCGCCACTATTCCAGCTCTGGGGCTGACTCTCATGTTTTCTGTTCCCTCACCCTGACATGTCTGCAAGCATTCATCCTTGGTCATGAAGTTCTGGTTACCATAGCAACCTCCATAGATAAATTCACAGTGGCTGGCAGAAGCATTGTAAAAGTTTGATGTGTATGCTGTGCAGGGCCCAGTCAGTCACTGAGACCTTGTGACATATAGCCCCTAGGGGATCATGGGAAAGAGGAAGAAAAAGCCATAGTAGAAGGAATCCATGTCTTCTAAGCTTCCTCAAATCAACAGGAAGTAATTGCCATCTCCCTTGGCAAAATTACACAGAAACCTCACCCACTCTGTACTGTTTGAGCCTAGACGTAGTGTTCTTTGAGGGTCTCAAGTGCCCTTTTCCAGCTTCTATTCCCAAACTTTCCATCAATGAGCCCAGGACAGGGCAACATGCCTCATCCTAAGTAGGTCTTACCACAGAGTACATTTATCATTTAATCTAATCCCTCACCCAGGCCCTAACCTAATTGAAGATTCTCAAAGTTGGAAGGAACCTCAGCAGACTTTCAGCCCAGTTTGTTCCTGAACAGGAACCCCTCTATAACATTCCTGCCCAGTTATCATCCAACCCCAATTTGGAAACCTCCACTTCTCCTTTTCAGACAGCTCTAACTGTTGGAAAAATTTTCCTAAGTCCTAGAAGGCACTGCAATAAATGGGCACCACCTTAATATAAGCCATTATCTAGATCAACATAAAGCAGCAGGAATTTTGAAAACACTGGAGGAGATAGTTCCTATTGGACCAAACTCTTTCCCTGTCCACTATACCAAAGCCTGCCATTATTAAAGGAAATTTTACTTTCCTCTGACAAAACAAATAACTGAGGAAGTAAACTTGTCCAGGAATGAATGTTGGTTATGGAGTTAAAGTGAGACTACCCATGTGAGTCAAAAGAATTTGATTCTTGTGCTCTTTTCTTTTTTAAGTGTTCTCTGTCTCTGGTTTGTTCCCTGCGTTCTTTCTCCTCTATTGCAACCAGGTCTCTGTTATTAAAGACTCCAAAGGCTATCTCCAGTAATTGGGCCTGAGGTGTTTGGGGTCCCATCGCCAATTTCTGCAGTTTCCTCCTAATATCTGGGGCAGATTGAGTAATAAAATACGTGTTAAGAATTGCTGCTCCTTCTGTAGAATCAGGATCTAAATTTGTATTCCTTTTAATAGCTTCTACCAGTCTATCTAGGAAAAGGGCAGGGTTTTCTTCATTTGTCTGGGATATTTCTTTAATCTTCTGAAAATTTACCTGTTTCTGAAAGGCATTTTTGAGGCC
>JAQQSW010019943.1:0-10946 GCA_028646575.1 Pseudocheirus occidentalis
ATGTGTATATGTGTGTATGTATGTATGCATGTATGTAGCTAGTTATGGCTTGCTACGGTTTTTGGGGGGTCAGGCTCTTTAGGTTTCACCTATACTCTTCCTCAACAGGCTTCGGGTGTCCCCAGCTCCCGGCTTCTGCTTACTCCGGGAGAAACAGCTGCACAGAAAAACTCAGGACACAGGACTTGATTCTAGCTACATTCTCTAAGCTTGGCATGGCTGGAACTCCCTCTCATTCTCTAAGCTTGGCATGGCTGGACTTCCCTCTCATTCTCTAAGCTTGGTGTGGCTGGACTTCTCTCTGCCTCCAGGTAGCCTGTATTTAAGTCCTTTCTCCAGGGCCCCTTAGGGCCCCTCCCCTGGCCATGCCCTCGCCACAGTGAGCCAATCGTGCATCACCCTGAAGGCGAAGGCTGAGAGATAATCCTGTTTATCGCAAACAGGTGCAACCTTTGCATTCTGCCCCCAGGGGATCATGTGTACTCCTGTTAGCTGAAGACAGTTCAACCCATTACCAACAAGAAACTCAACAATGGCTAGAATGCCTTTTAAAACTAGGAATAGCATGCACCTTTTGGGTGTTTCTTCAACTATTTCTTGTAGTACTTCTCCTGTTCCTCACAGCTCATCTACCTTCTTTCTCCAAATAAACCATTCTATTTCTGAAAGGATATGAGGCAACAGTTCTTTGGACCCCAGTGATGTACTCACAGAGCCTGCAGAAAAAGAAACAAACATATAGAGAAAAAAATAGGAACATAAACTTAAAACTCATTTTTGGACTAAATGCTGTTACTTTTCTTAATGTGTTTTACAATTTTAAATTAAATTCCATCTGACAAGTATTTATTGAATACCTATTATTTTCCTTGAACTGTACTTGGGACTATGGAAGATGCTAAATAAATATCTGACAAGGTCATTGCCTTCACGAAACTTAAAGAATTGTTGGAGAGACAAAGGAAGGTAGATAAAAGGATTAGAGAACAATAACAGGACAGAATATAATCAAGTGTAGATGGAATGGTTCAAACCAAGTGTTGTGGAAGGTCAGGCAGGTAGAGACATTCTGTCTTCTTTGTCATTCTTCAAGTAAAGCTCCTCTTCCTACTCCATATTCATTCCTTCTACTTCTAATAAGAAAAGTAGGGTTTCAGGCCATCTCTGACTCATCATCACCATGTACTATTGAATTTGCTAATGAAAGATTCTTCCTTGCTGACTTACTGTCCAAATCAGCCCTTTTGACCAGCAAAAGTCCATAATGATCTTTAACATAACAACTTTCTCCTGGGCCAGGAGAAACCTGGCAAAATAGTAAAAGTTGTAAGAATGAAATATGAATGTGTCAATACTGTGCAGTGTCAAAAATGGAACTACATTTGAGGAGTACTGTGTTCAGTTCTCAGCACCACATTTTAGGAGGGGTATTCATAAGCTTGTAGCAAAGCCAGAAGCGGGGGATGACCAGAATACAGAGAAATGGTCATGGCACACGCAGATTTCTTTAAAATGCTGAGGATGTTTTACCCAGAGAAAAGAACACTGGAGTAGGGGTGAGGAGTGGGGAGGGGGAAGAGAGGGATTATAGGGCAGACATGATAGACGATTTCAATTATTTGAAGAGCTATCATGTGAGAAGATTAGATTTGTTTTGCTTCATCCCAGAGGTTAGAAAAGGAATCCAAATTTAGAATCAAAATAAGGAAAGAAATCCCAATAGAGCTGTCCAAAAGTGAAATGGGCTACCTTAGTGAGTTCCTCTCTCTAAAGGTCTTTAGGTAACAGTATCTATGACTACTTGTCACAGATCTTGTAAATGTGATTTCTGTCATATAACAAGTTGGATTAGATGGCCTCTGAGGTCTCTTCCATCTCTGAGATTCTGAAGCTTTGATTCCATGAATTTGATCCAAAAATCCTATGAGGTAGATTCACACTATAAGTGACCATGTACTGAGAGTGAGAGGCAGAATCATAGAGATAATAGTAAACAAAGAAGAATTCTCTCCAGTTGGTCAACAAGTATTTCTTAAGGGCCTACTATGTGCCAGCTGCTGTGCTGAGTGATATAAAGAAAGGCAAAAAGCAGTCCTTGATCTCAAAGAGCTCCCATTTTAATGGTGCTGCCCCAGTGGATCTTATAGCGTGATGGCACCTGTGCCTAAGTGCTCAGTTCCCCAAGTGCTAATATGCGTGTAACATATGATTACATGTATATGCATATATGCAAACACACATATATACATTCACATGTGTATATATATCTTTATTGGGTCTGATTCTGAACTTATGATTCCTATTTATCAAAGATTTACATGGCAAATGTAACATTCATAGTAATACTCTTAATTCTGTCATACAAGTTTTCATTATCCCCACTTCATTTAAATATTCAAATAAAGTGGTGACCTCATCAATTTGAGAGTTCCTTTTAAGAATTAGGACACTAAGACTCAGAGTTTAAGTGACTTGCCCAGGGTTACACAGTTAGTAGAGCTAGAGCTAAACTCTCCTGATAATAGTAGTGATTGGCATCTATAAATCACTTTAAGGTTTCCTAATCATTTCACAAATATTATCTCATCTTCAAAACAGCCCTAGAAGTTAGGCAATATGAATATCCTTAATGGCAGATGAGAAAAATGAGACAGACTGGAGTTAAAACTGACCTCCACCTCTGCCTCCACCTCCACCTCTAATGGCCTAACTATTTACACTAGACTGACTCTGAATCCAATAGCATTCAATGTTGAAGACGTACTCATTCTATCAGAGACCATGACTGCAGAGGACCCAGGGTGCAGAGCTATGGTTCCCAACGTTTTTTGATCTCCATACTCCTGAGCCTTCAGTAAACCTTTTAGTAACGATTGTTCAATATCAAAGGGAAATAAGTTATAGCATTTACAAAACATATATGGATATAAGAAATAATACAAAAAATTAATTTTAAAAAATAAAACTATATTAAGTAATAACACATTTTAATATTCTTAAGTAATGAACATAATCAGCTGTCTCATTCAGACCACTGAAGCTGTTTCTTGTCAACTAAGAGTTTGATTCTCCATATAGTTTTTTTTAAGCATTTTTTTTTTTTTGCTTTTTGGAGGGCAGTTGGGGTTAAGTGACTTGCCCAAGGTCACACGGCTAGTTTTTGTGTTAAGTGTCTGAGGCCGGATTTGAACTCAGGTCCTCCTGACTCCAGGGCCGGTGCTCTATTCACTGCGCCACCTAGCCGCCCCCTCCATATAGTTTTAAAAAGAGGTGGTCACATATTTTGTTCAGCCTCCCATTGGTTTCTTTCATTGGATTTGATTTAAAATAGGACTAAAATCCTGATTGGAGAGGCAAATTGTTATGCACAGGGGAATACTTTTAATAAGAATGGGATTTGTTTCTCCAAGGGCATTCAAACAATTTTGTATCTTCACTGATGAAAGTCAAATTGAAATTTCTGGTTACTGGAGAAATCAATTCATTTATCTAGCTCTGGGTCTTTATTGCTGGTTTTGTCAAACTCAATATGATTTTTAATATATATTTAATTATTTATAAATATAAATTAATGTATTTAATATACATATATTCAAACCTTATTCTTTTGAGTTGGGTTTGGGTCAGTAAGAATTATTCCTTCAAGCAACTCTTTCAAATATTTCATTTGAAAAATGAACCCCCCCATCCCTTTTGAATCTTGACTTTGCTCCTTCACTGTTCTTTCCATGATGTTCTCTAGCTGTATGACTATTGCCAAGTCACTAAATCTCTCTGAACCTCAGTCTTCTCATCTGTAAAATCAGTGCAATAAGACTTGTAGTACCTCTATCAGGAGGCATGTAGAAGGCTCTAATGATTTAAAGAAGGAAATAAGCATTTACTAATTTTCTGCATAGTGAGAACTTAATCAATGTCAGCTATTTATTATTATTATTAGAACTACTACTGCTGCTGTGTGCTAGGCAATGTGCTAAGCATTTTGTAAATATTATCTCATTTGATCTTCACCACTGGTAGGCAGGTACTGTTACTTCCTCCTTTAACAATTGAAGAAATTGAAGCAGACAAAGGGTAAGTGACTTGGCCAGGGACACACACCTAGTGAGTGTCTGAGGCCAGATTTGAATTCACTTTCCTGACTGCAGGTCCAAGACTGAGCAAACTAGCTTCCTATACATTATAAGGCATATAAAGCACTTTACTGTAAAATATCAGCTATTATGATTGCTGAAGTGCTAATATTATTCTTATCTTTTTATATTATAAATTGCCCCAGGACTAAGGTCATTTCTACTTAATACTTAATATGCTATATAATGTGGTTGATGCAGTACCATATCCATTAGACTGCTAAAATACTCAAGTAATTAATGATGAGGATATCAAAAGAGGAGAATGAAGCAGAGAGTGATGATGAGTAAGGTGATACACTAGACCCTCTTCGTTTTACCAGGTAAGCACTTTTTATCAGTGTTCTCACTGGGCATCTCGACAGGTATCTTTATAGAGACAGACATGGCTACCGCTGGTGTAGTTCGCAGGGCCACACAGGGCAGCTGGCTCTAAGGAGTGACAAAAATAAAATCTGGATTTGGTTAAAGGTCTACTGAGTGCTTTCTCTGTTTCTCTTTTCCAAATTGTAGGTCATTTTTTATGGGAAAGACTGAAGCTGGGAGTATCCCAGCATGTCAATGTTAGAGCAAGTGTATTAAGGACAATCATCATTGATAGAGATATCAAGTCACTCTTTGCTCCTCAAAGACTTATTTTACCTGGTCCTCATCACATTAGCCTCCCTCAAATCACAAATTTCATAAAAACAACATAAAAATTGAGATCATATTTCCACAAAGAAAAAACTCCCTTCAAAGAACATTTATTAGGCACCTGCTATGGGCCAGGCCCCATGCTAGGTGACAGGAATACAAAACCAGCAATGGAAGATTCCTTGCCCTCAAGTAGTGTGCAGTCTTTACACATGAAACAATATGAAGGCATGTAAGTGTGGGCCATATAAAGCTCTGAGGATTCTCACTCCAGATTATACTGATACTTTTGTATCAGTCCCTCCAAATCAAGGCTGCATCTTCTCTCAGTGTTATAAGGATATAATTGAGGAATCTGGAGTGTCTTTATTAAATGCTATAGTTTCAAGCACCATGGATCTGTCTTTGGGAGATTCTGAAGACTTAGAGCTAGCTTTCTATTCTTATAAGGTTAGTGTGGAGATCCCATGAGATCACCTTTTTTCTTTGAATGATGAAGGGCAACTTATGGGGAGCTCTGCTGTTCAAGGTATATAAACTGAATGGAATTAGGAAGAGAGGAGAAACTTCATGATTGGAGAATCAGTCAAAGGAGGACCTAGGTGATAGCAAACAATGTGGTCCAGGCAAAGTAAACTACTGCCTAGGGCTTAAAATTCCAAAGTCTAGAAGTAGTTTATTGTTGTTGTTAGATTGTTTCCAACTCTTCAGGACACTATTTGGGGCATTTTTGGCAGAGATACTGGAGAGGCTTGCCGTTTCCATCTCTGTCTCATTTTACAGATGAGGAAATGATGCAAACAGGGTTAAGTGATTTGCCCAGGGTCACACAGCTAATACGTATCTGTAGTCACATTTGAACTCAAGTCTTCTTGACTCCAGTCCTGGCGCTCTATCCATTGTACCACTTAATTGCCCTGCTAGAAGTATAAACATATTTTTAAAAAATAACTACTTCTTCTTCTTTATCTGTCCTCCCCCCCCCACACACACACTAGCTGTAAGTAGTGACTCTGTCAAGCTCTTCCTATAAAGCTCCAGCCAAGTTTTCAAACTTGGAAAATTATCTTGGGACTGATTGCTGAGTATGAAGGATTCTTATTGTTTCTTCTTCTCTAGAATGATAACCGTAGACACTTGTAAGATGAAAAAATTATTCAGGAAACTATATTTCCCAGGACCCCTGGTGCCATCCCTATTTAGTGACTGGTCTTTTTTTTTTTTTTTTAGTGTTGTATATGTACGCAACTTCCATATCCATGCCCTGGACTCTGCTTCAGAAAAAGTGATCATGCTTTCTGTGCCATTGGAAGAGTAGAATTCTTTGTCAGTGTCCAGAGTCTATGTAAGGTTCTTGGATATAGAGGTGTCTTTAGAACAGATCAGTTTACTATGCTAA
This sequence comes from Pseudocheirus occidentalis, assembly GCA_028646575.1. NCBI lineage: Eukaryota > Metazoa > Chordata > Mammalia > Diprotodontia > Pseudocheiridae > Pseudocheirus > Pseudocheirus occidentalis. The sequence continues at coordinate 6,169 of JAQQSW010019943.1, forward strand.
ACTGAGGAACTGTATCAGCAAGCACCCTAGCATACCTAGGGCGGTGGCTAGCACAGGTTCTCAGATCTGCTTTTCTAAAGGAAAGCAACTCAAAATGGGTTAACAATCTTTCTTTAATCAAATAAACATATCATTTATCTAGTTCAGGGGAAAAAGTCAACACCCTGAATTCCAGAGAATACAAACACAAGTTACAAACACAAGTTACAAGCAGACCAAGAAACAGATCAGCAGATGGGCTTCTAACCATCTGACCATCACATCCATTATCTATTCAAATTACCAGAGAGGGAAGCATAAACATCTGGGTTTTTCAAAGCCGGGGGGCTCAATGGCTTCCCAGAGTCTCATCTGGCCAAATCACACAACTCTGCTCAAAGTGAGCCCCAAAAGTAAAGCTTCACATCAGGGCGTGTATATATAGGCTTCTCCTGGGTCAGGCCCCTTGATCCACTGTCCAATTACAAAGTAACAAGGTGTGGCCATTCCCCAAAAGCCTCCCACCACAGGCTCCACATGACCACATTCAGCCTATTAGGGGGCAGAGTATACTTTCAAATCAGGGAACATTCTCAGAGCCACTTAAGCCTATCAAAGGATCTAGGGGCAAGAAAGATCTTCAGATTCTCAGTATAGAAACTGGCCTCAATGATGAGAATTAGCCATTTGTTAGCCTGTCCCAGCTTTCATGGTTCTGAGATGAAAATTCTGATGATAAAGATGATGATAGCATTTACTATTTGCAAAGCATTTTTAATGTGTTATATTAATTATTTATAAAATACTTATAAAGAGTCTGCTATTATCATTTCCATTTTGCATCTAAGGAAACAGTTTGAGATATTTTCAATTACTTGCCCAGGGGTCATATGGCTATGGTGTATCTGAGGTGGGATTTGAACTCAGATCTTCCTCACTCTAAATTCAGTGCTATATTCACTATGCCCTTTAGCTGCTTAATCTCTATAGTTATTCACAACCAAGAGAGACAGTTTTGTTTAAAAGAAAATCTTGTCAAAAGAGACTAGTAATGGAAGACAGAAATAGTAAAAGTATTACATTAAAATTTTCATGTATTGTTTAAGAAGATGAGAGGATATTCTGAAAAAGAAATTTACAGAATGTATAATCCACAATATATTACTTTTTCTTTTTCAGAGCATATTCAGAATTTTGTATTTCTTGCATAATACAAAAATAATTAAAATACTAAATAATGATTAGAAAGCATTAAATGGGTTTTTAAGTAGAAAAGGTCAACTTATATTACTTCTGCAAATTATGGAGCTCACTGAGCGTTCTCATATAACTTTATATCCACTACCCACATTCCAAATTTCTTGGAAATCCATTAAAATGTAAGAACATTTGCTCATTTGAAAAATGACATTTTGTTTTAAGATGACAAACGGACTCACAAACCAACCATAAACTGTAGTTTGTTACTTTTTGTGGTACCCCCCGCCCCACTAATCAGTCACATCCTTCAAAAGTTTTTGTGTAATATAAGCCAAAAGAAAAATTTCAAAATCCTGAGCAGTTGGGCTGAGATGTCAACCACACTTTGTTTGCTAAATTACACAGTAAAACTCAACTTCATGAAAACAATTTTTATGTTGTCATTTCAGAATTCAAGGTTATAGGAAAAGTTTTAGTTTCTTATTACCTGAATATTTTCATTCTAATACAGATCATCTGATATGCTCTTTGGAGACATAGAATCACAGAATTTCAGAGTGGAAAGAGACTTAATCAGCTACTGAATTTAACCAAGAAATTAAAAAAAATCTTACTATAACATACCCACAAAGAGGTCATCTAGCCTCTTTTCAAATATTTCTAATGAAGGGGAATGCAATAATCACCAAGATGATTCATTCCATTTTTTTGGATATATCTAATTTTCAGGAAGTCTTTCTTTACATCATGCGTACATTTTCCTCTCAGAAATTTCTACCATTTGCGCCTAATTTTGTACCCTGAAGCTAAGCAGAATAAATTTATGCCCTCTGCTATAAAACAAACCTACAGATGCTTGGAGGAAACTAGGAGGTTTCTCCCCACTAAGTTTTCTTTTTTTTAGGCTAGACATTCCACGTTCCTCCAACTGATCTTGAACACTGTCCTTTGGACACTCTCTAGTTTATTATCATCCTCCCCAAAATATGATGTCCAAAACTGAACATGATACTACAGAGCTTTTCTTACCAGGGAAGAGTATGAGGACACTATTTCTTCCTGGAAATCCCTTTCTTAATGTAGCTCAATATTGTTATTGTGTCAATTTTATGGTTGCCTTATAATTTTGTTGATTCCAGAACTTTTTAAAACAACATTCTAACCAAACCTCTCTCATCTTTTATTTGTCAAACTCACATCTTGACAGTATAACACCATATGAAGGAGAACTCTTTGGATACTTTTTATATTCTTGGATATTCCTTCTCTTCCCCACTCCCACCCTCAGTATGGTACAACTCATATTGGCTTAGAACTGATTGTTAAATTTTTAGTGCAAGCATTTATACCTTGCAGATCAGCCAATGCTACAATTCAGGGCTTGATTTATTGTTTTGTTGAATGTTTAGACTTAAGAAAGAAATAGATAAAAGGTTAATAATGCCAATTAAACTTAGTGTGCCATACATAGATTTTGTTTATTTTTCTGGAGAGCTAATTATTAAACGTTAATCAGTTCACTCTTAGTTTGGTGACTAAGCACTCTAGTTTAAACAATGATTTCCAAGGCCAACAGTCAAACTTGGTTCCTGAGTGAAAGCCTTATTATTTAACAGAAGTTAAATGATAGGACAGAAGAAGGTACCCACAGTAATCTGATTTCAGCTAAGATTAATGGGATATATTCTAGTGATCCTTCCTACTTGAATGTAGAGTGTACAATGTCACTCCAACAGGATTAAATTTAAAAAAATATGGAAATGGAACTGGAGGTTAGGTTAAGATAATGGCTGACTAGTTAGTTTAGGGCTGGACAAGTGTTTGGGCTGGGGATTGAGCATCTACATTGAAGTAGAAATGAACAAGGCTTGGTAACTGACTGAATATGTGAGGTGAAAGAGACAGCGAAAGGGCAAAATGTGTTGCCATAGATAAAATTTGTGAAATCCAGCAAGAGAATCAGGTTTCATAGCAGTGAGCGTTTAATGTTGAACTTGTATAGGTGTCAGAGGGAAATTCAGATGGGATGACCTAAATATAGTTGGAAATTTGATTCTGAAGCTCAGAAAAAAATCCCAGGATTGGACACAGAGATTTAGGGCTGGTGGATAATAGTTGGTATTACAAAAGTGAATGATATTCCAAGGGAATTAAAAATAGGTGCCTGGGGAGTGAGAACATTAAGGATCAGGAGGAGAACAAGAAGCCAGGGAAGAAGAGAGACAAATACAGATGTCCAAGAATATTCACTCACTTAAGGTGAGTGAAAAAAGTATACCCAGAGGGACAGGTTTGTCAATCATGTCAAAACATATAAAGAAACAAAAAAGACCCTTTGACCTAGCAATATCACTTCTATACCTTTAGCCAAAGAGATCATAAAAATGGGGAAAGGACCCACATATTCAAAAGTATTTATAGTAACTCTCTTTGTGGTGGCCAAGAACTGGAAATTGAGGGGATGTCCATCAATTGGGGAATGGCTGAACAAGATGTGGTATATGAATGTAATGGAATACTATTGTGCTATAAGAAATGATGAACAGGCAGACTTCAGAAAAACCTGGAAAGATTTATATGAACTGATGCTGAGTGAAGTGAGCAAAACCAGGAGAAGATTGTACACAATAACAGTCACAGTCTACAATGACAGATTTTGATATGACTGAGCCCTTCTCAGCAATGCAAGGACCTAACACAATTTCAAAGGATTCATAATGGAAAATGCCATTCACAACCAGAGAAAGAACTATGGAGTCTGAATGCAGAACAAAGCACACTATGTTCTTTTTTGTTGTTGTTTTGTTTCTTCTTTCTCATGGTTTCTCCCATTCATTATAATTCTTCTATATAACATGATTAAATGAAAATAAAAATTAAAAATGTGAAGAAGGGAACTAGTAAAATATCCCTGGAATTGGTGATCAGGAACTAACTTATGACTTTATTTCCAATTAATACTTCACAGGGTCGATGTGAAGATCCAATGAGATAATACAAATTTAGTAAGACTCTGGACATACTCTTACAACCTAAGAATCAATTACCTAACCAGACTAAACATGAGACCCCAGAGCATGGTTGGCTTCATCTCCACCATGAACCTTCTCTCTGAGGTTTTAGGGAGGTAATCTTTTTTTTTTTTACTTTTTTTAAATTTAATTTTTTATATTTGTTTTCTTGTTTACATTATTCATTTTCATTACATTTTTGAATTACAGATTTTCTCCCCATCTTGCTCCTGCCCCAACCCTAAAGCAGCAATCCCACTGCAAAGCCCCTCCCCAGCTCTGCTCTCTTACTTTCTGATAGGGCAGGGAGGGTCTCCTTATCCCAGCCCCTATATATCTTAATTCCTAGTTGCAGGTTTTGCAGAACTTTAAATTCTAGATTTTTTCTATTCCTCCCTTGTCACCCACCCCCACTGGAAGGACACTCAATTCAATACAGGCTGTGGATGTGTGATTATACAGGACATCTTCATAGTGGACATATTGTGACAGTGGTCATCTGTCTCTCCTTCCTATCCCTCCCCCCCCTTGTTCTGTTCTCTACCCTATCCCTGTCCCTTTACTGAAGTGTGTGCTTCCAGCATCCCT
>JAQQSW010019944.1:0-10946 GCA_028646575.1 Pseudocheirus occidentalis
GATAATAGTAACTTATGAAACTTTTCTTAGTATGAGGATAGGTGAAGGGAATACAAATGGATATATATGTATACTTACACATATGTCTATATAGGAGGCTATATATGCATATAAATACATATCTGAGCATCTGTGTATATGTGTATATAGAGGGTATAGGGATTGAATATGAAGGGATGATACTTTAAAAGGCAAATTCTGAGGTGGGAGAGGAGAGACAAAATGGGGTTAATCATCCCATGTGGAAGAGACAAGGGATAACTGTTGTAACTTTACTTTCATTTACTCTCATTGGCCTACTCTCTGGCCTAGGAAAGAAATGGCATAAACTCTAAACTAGGCATCATGCCACACAAGAGAGTAGGGGGCACGGGGATGAAAGGTGGGATGATGGAGGGGAGGACAGGGTCTGGGGAAGGGATGCTGGATGCTCACACTTCAATAAAGGCACAGGGACAGGGTAGCAAACAGAACAAGAAGGGGAGGGGTAGGAAGGAGGGACATATGATCACTGTCACAATATGTCCACTATGAAGATGTCCTGTATAATCACACCTACCCAGCCTGTATTGAATTGGTTGTCCTTCCAGCGGGGGTGGGTGACAAGGGAGGAATCGAAAGAATCTAGAATTTAAAGGTACATTGAGACCACCTAGTCAAAGCTGTTATTTAACATCTGAAAAAACTGATTTTCAGAGAGGTTCAGTAATCTGACTTGGCAGCTCTAAAAATTAAAAAAAACTTTAAAAAAGTTTAACAGAATTAGTTATGTGAGGAAATTAATTTGATTTAGAAAGACAGTGGCTAGAATATTATACATAGTGTTAAGAGGGTTTAAATTTGACTTCTGTTACCAGTTGGGCAACTACATGAAATTCTATCACCTCTCTGAGACTCAGTTTCCTCATGTGTAAAATTGGGGATAGCATCTACCTCAAAGCAGTGTTATGAGGATCAAGAGAAGATAATGTATGTGAAGTGTTGTGCAAGCTTTAGAATAAACATCTGTCTTAAATTAGCTCACTTATTTATAATAAGTATTATTATAATTATTACAATAAGTGTCATTATTATGATAACATTATAAATAATTAATATTTTGTTGTTCAGTCTGTGCCAGTCAATAAATAGGTAATATTTGTTCATTCATTTTTCAGTCATTTCTGGCTATGTATGACCCCATTTGGGATGTTCTTGCTAAAGATACTAGATTGGTTTGTCATTTCCATCTCCAGCTCATTTTACATATGGGGAGACTGAGTCAGAGTTAAGTGACTTGACCAGGGTCACACAGCTAGTAATTTTCTGAGATGGGATTTGAACTCAATCTTCCTGACTCTGGGACTGGTACTCTATCCACTGCACCACCTAGCTGTCCTAAAATAAATATTACTATTACTATTTCACAGTTTTTCTGTGAGTATCATATGAGACATTCTCTCCCAAAAGCAATTTTGAGAAGGATGGATCCCTTTCCCCATATGATTACTAGAAAAGTAGTGTGTGTATAATGTATAGAAAGCTGGCTTTGAAGCTGGTTAGACCTGGATTTAGTTTCTGCCTTGGACACGTCATTGACTATGTGACCTAAATTCTCTAATATTCTAAATTGCAGAAAAGGTGCCAACCAGGAGCTGCTTACATCAATGAGATCACAAATTGCCTCCTGATGTGTTCTATTAAGCAGTTACATCACGCGCTGGATAGAGTTCTAGGCTTGGAATAAGAGAAACCTGAGTTCAAATCCACTTTCACATACTTCCTAGCTTTATGACTCTGGATAAGTCACTTTCCACAATGTCTGCCTCTGTTTTCCAACCTATAAAATGGATAATAATAGCACTGACCTTACAAGGTTGTTATAAAGACTAAATGAAATAAAATTTGTCAAACACATCACAACCTTTAAAGCCATACATAAATGCCAGCTGTTAATATCTTTACCCATTGACTTACTGTTTGTTAGAAATCTTTTAAAAGACCCTGAAAAAATCCCAGTGTGGGGTTGTTTTCCTCTTTAATAACCGTTATGACAACAGAAACATTCTGTCTTTTATTAAATATGTGTCTGTTCCTGGGTAACGATGATATCTTTTGAATATAAATTGTTCAGCGTGATATAGTAAAATGCAGCTCAGAACTGTTTGGGGGAATAGTGCATTCCATAGTGTTTGACCATAAAAGGAAAACAGAAAAGTACATCCCGTTCCACAAACTTTTAATTTGCAGCTGTCTGCCAAGTTGAAGGAGAAGGAAAATTAACAGCACAAATATTTCACCACATCATGCAGTGGGCTTTAAAAAGAGACCATTCCTTCTTGGGAAAAAAAAATCAAATAAATGACATCATAAATTCTAGGATTTAAAGCCTAGTAAAGATCGGTCCCCGCACAGACACATCATGTATACAGATGGCTATGTGTGTTTGCATATGTGTGAGTACATGAGTGTATGGGGGGAAGGAAAGGGAAGAAGTATTTTATACAGCATTTACTGTGGGCCAGGAGCTCTGTTAAGTGTTTATTTTTTTAAAACAAATATTATCTCATTTGGTCCTCAGAGCAACCCTTTGAGGTAGTTGCTATTATTATGGAAGATTGGAGAGAGTGATCTTGAAGCCATAGGGGCTTGGGTTCAACTGTCATCTGTGGTAAGTGTTGGCTGTTTGACCTGGGGCCTGCAATCATTGATTTGGAGCTGGGATTCCTCCATTTAGGGGGATCACAGATGGGAAAGGGGCCTCAGAGACCATCTAGGTCCACCCTTTCCCAGAAAGAATTCTTTTGACTACCAACCCAAGATACTGACAAACCTTTCCTTCAAGACTTCTAGCAAGGGGAAACATTCCCTTTTGGTCTACACCAGTGGTTCTCAACCTTCCTAATGCCGCAACCCTTTAATTCTTGTATGTGGGTGTATCTGCATGTGGGTGAATCCGCCTGGAGATTGTTAGATGAGCGGTGTCTTGGTTCCTAAGACCATTGGAAATATATGTTTTTCAATGGTCTTAGGTGACCCCTGTGAGCCCTGTGAAAGGTTGTTCAACCCCCAAAGGGGTCACCACCCACAGGTTGAGAACTGCTGGTCTAGACCACTTCACTTTTAGATAACTCTAATTGTTAGGAAGTTCTTCCTGCTATCAATCCCAATTCTGAACCAAGAAGTATAGACTGGGGCAACCCTTCAGATACTGGAAAAGTGCTGTCATGTCCCCCTCAGTCTTCCCTAGGCTAAACATCGACAGTTCCTTCAACTTAACTCTCCTCGTATGGCCCTCAATCATTGTGATCACTCTCCATTTTATTAACTACATTCCTAAAATGTGGCATCCCAAACTGGTACCCAGAACTCAATCTAATACTCCAGATGGAGTCTGACCAGAGGGTAATAAAGCAGAATTATCATTGTACAATGCACCTCTTGATGCATTTTATTTGTTTGGAAATAGTTTTCTTTTAAAGTTATTGATTTTTTGCTTCTCTCCTTCAAAATTGCACTCCATTTCCATATATTTTCATTCCCAATTAATCTGTCTTTTTTTGGGGTGCCAAAATGAACTCGAGTTTTTCTATTTTGACAATTATTTCTGTTGTACAGGCCATAGATTCTTTCACAATTCTTACTTCTGCTTTAGATAGTCCATTTAGATCCTTCTCTTGTTCCATGATCTCTTGGAAATCTACAAAGTTCTCTGCCCCATCAGGCATTAAATGTCTTTGTCATCTATGAATATTTATTCATAGATGTTTGAACATTTTTACCTGATCTGGAGACCATATTCCCTTCTTTATTAATATTTTCCCTGTTGATTGATCTGCTTATGCTCAAGATATTAATTGAATTTTCTTCCCCCTGAGATTTCAGTTTTCCTCTTTTTCCTTTCATACTGTCCCCCTGCTCATTTTCTGACTCCCTTCCCTTTGAGGGCAATTTCCTTGGGGGTTGAATATCAAAGCTTCACCCTCCCCCCTTTCCATACTAAGCAATTCACAGTTCACCAGCCTTAGTGTCTGCCCCCAAGGGAAATCCAGAGACTTAGAACAGGCTCCAGCTAAATGCTAGGCTCTTTCCCTCAGGTTTGGTGGCCCGGCACACAGTTACACACATGTCCTTTCCCAGTTTCCTCTGTTCCTCAGTTCTCTGATTCAGCTTAAGAAAGCACAGTCTTTTGTTGACTGCCATATCACATTTGTCATTTCACTGAACTCACAATCCACTAAAGGCCCTGGGTCTTTTTTTCAGATGAATTTAACTAGCTGTGTATACCCCACGTTATACTTATGGAGTTGATTTTTTTTGATGTGTAAGATGTGTTTAATTCTATTCAATTTTATTTCATTAGATTCAGCCCAGTCTTCTAGACCCCTAAGACCCTGTTTGGCCATGACTGTCATTTACCTTGTCATATACCTAAAAGGTCTCAAGATCTCATTTAGGAAATGTGTGATGTCTTTCCTTTCCAAGGTATTCTAATAGAATATGTTCTTATTTTCTGTTAAAGCATAGAAAACTTTTGTATTTGTATTTGTAAAGGTGATTATTTTTTTTCTCTAAAGATACCACTTAGGAAATAGCAGGTGGCTGTATCAAATATATAGCATATCCATACACACAGAAAAAGTGTCTAAAATAATGGATTTTTTCTTGGTGTGTACCATTGTGATACTGGTATTAAAGAAAACACTCAAGGAACCTGAGTCCAAAACTTAGCAAAAGAGTCCTTCATCAACTTTCAAATTATAGCAAAGATTATGATCACCTGCAGATCATACTAATAAATATTAATATTTCTAAATACATACAGATAAATAGGAGAGACCAGTAACTGAAACATTCAACTGCTAGGAGGATGCCGTGATAATCTTGATGGTATTCAGGATTAGGCATGAGGTACACATTCTAAGGCCTTTCCTGTCATTGTGAGGGATATTTTACTAATAATAACATCTGCTTAAGTAGTACTTTAAAGTAGATTGCTTTTTATCTTCACAATCATGTTGTAAGTGGTCTAAATATTTTTTTCTCTTAGTAGAATGCTTTCCTTGATGGAAGGGACTATTTTTCATTTTGTTCAAAGTGCCAATATTTTAAGTACCCATGATAGCTTCAGAGTGGGAATGTCTGCCACCAAGATGGATGAGAACACAGAATCACAGAATTGGAGAACTGGAAAGAAACTCAGTCGTCAAATCCGACATATAGGAAGCGAATCCCTGCTAGAGCATACGTACCTGACAAGGTGGTTGTCAGCCTCTGTTTATAGACTGCTCAGGAGAAAGAAGAACCATCACATTTACAGATAGCCCATTCCCCTTTTGAACGCCTAAGTGTTTGGATTTTTTTTTCTTAAATCAGATTTACATTGATCTCTTTGCAATATATACATATTGTTCCTAGTTTTGCCTCCTGGGATCAAACAGGAAAAAAAAAATCTAATTATCTGCTTTTGCATCCCCAGTACCTGGTACTGAACTTTGCATAATAAGTAGGTACTTAATCTTCAACTTAATTGAATCATTTTCTTAGTTCTACAGATAAGGAAATAGAGGTTTAGAGAGTTTAAGTGACTCACCTCAAGAAACACAACTAGGAAATAGCAGTTGGGAAAGGCAGGGTGAGGGAGGAGGCAGCCCAAGGACTCTGAATGGTGTACTAACGCCTCCCCCTATGACTATGACTTTGGCTTCTGGGGCGCAATTAAAGTTTTCTTCTTGCTTCTTTTCTCATCTTCTTTCTTTCCTCTTCCTTCATTGCTCCCAGAGATTTCTCAGTTAATCAGGAGTCACGTCTCTGTCCTTGTCACTTATGTCATCATAGAATTTGTCCTTCAGAAGACTGAAACCCATCTTGGCAGAAGTAGAGGCTATATCTTATTAATGGATTCATTACCAGAAGGCATCTTGGAGGTCATTGAATTCATCAAGGAGAAAGCTTGAATGGCAACTAAAATGTTGGACTTATAGTGAAAAAATAATCTGAGTCTGAATCCTACTTCAGTTACCAACTAGAGTGATGCTGGGCAAATTACTGCCTCAATTTCTGCATCTGAAAAAAACAAAAAAAATTGGGATAGTAATAGCAACCAACTCACAGGGTTATTGTAAGGATAGCAACAGGTAATAAGTAAAACACCATAGGATATGTAAACTATGATTATTAATGAACATTTATCATATCGTACAAAAAAACATTTATCATGCTTTTTGTGGAGCACTGCTCTGGGAAATAAGGTAGATATGGAATGTAGATATTTAAGGATTCCTGCGTTAATAGTCTGTAAAACTAAGCATGAGCAATTCTCCAGAAGATTGCTGCCATAAACAGCTCTAAAGTTCTGATCACATAGTATAGTGAACTCTCTATATATTCACAGAAACCAAAGGACAGCATTCACAATGTTATAATATAACAACTTAACACTAAAGTGGCCACATAGTTTTAAGCAAAAGATATCATTCAGTAAGTCCTTAACTCAATCATCCTTAAGGAGCAAGCCTCCTTGTACAAGCCTCCAAAGTACAAAGGTCAAACTTCTCTACCCCAGATCACATTGTCTAAATCTCTAAGTCAAAAACATCTACTTTCTTCTTAATTAGAGATTAGTTTCCAATCATCCTTAACTCAATCATCCTTAAGAGGCACAAGGTTCAGAGTTTAAGGTTCTCCCAAAACTAGGCCACAGTAAATCATGATCTTCTCAGTAAGCACTAAGTACCCAAGGAGAGGTCTTTTTATCTTTACTTGAGGTGGGCTCCCAAATTCCATGGTTCCTCTTCCATGGGCCCAGCTCCTGCCTGAATCTACCCAATAATCACCTGGATTCACAGGTAGGCCACTCTCAGATTCTAGTCCAGCTCCATATTGAAGCTCACAGTGTTCAGTCCACCTCAAGTCCTTCACAGTTTTTGTTTCTGGGAAGACAAAGCTTAACAGAACCACAACAACATTCATACACATTCCTGGCACCATCATCAATTCACTTTCTGCCTGTGAAATCAACACAGATCCACAAACAAAAGTCTGAGAACTCAACACAAACCATCAGTATAATCCCAGGGCCTCTGAAACCCTCTTCCAGGAATTCAGTAAACAAAGAACAAGAAAATCCTCCTTCAGGGCTTCCAGTAAGGTCCCAGGTCTTCTGTACAAAGTACTACAAACAGAGGGGTGGAGCCAAGATGGCAGCATAGAAGGAGGAAACTCCATGGTCTCCCCCATAACCACCTCAAATACCTATAAAATATGACTCTAAATGCATTTTAGAGCTACAGAACCCACAAAGTGACAGAGAGAAACAAATCTCCCACTGAAGGTAGTTTGGCAGGCCATCATGGAGGGTCCATCTCAGCATGCTGGGAGCTGAGCCCAGTCCCACGTGACCTCTCAGGTTTAGCCTCAGGGGAGCCCTGACCAGCCATAACTAAAGCTGACTTCTGGAGAGTGGATCACCAGCAGCTGTGGTGGTTTCAAGAAATATTAGCCCATAAATACCAAAGACAAAGTAAAAGGCTAGTGTGGATCTCTTTTGGAACCTAGGGGAACTAGAAGTGTGGTCCAGCCTCTGCCACAGAGCAAGAAGCTGTGGAGGCATGGCAGCCATGCAGCTGCCTTCATGTGGCTGCTTCAGAGCTCCTGGTCTACACATCTTAGGGGGAACCAAGCAACCATTCAGAGGGTAATCACTCATGCTTTAACCTTTCTGGATCTGGATGGTGTTCTTGGGTGGTGGTCCTGAGATGTGTGACCAGTGAATGAGAGCTTGTGGGGGCAACAGAGAGGGAACCCAATTAATAGCTTGGGCACCTGTGAAAACCCCAGCAAACTGATAAATAGCTCTCCTCTCTGGAAGCAGAGTTCTACTGTGGGAAAGAGCTCAAAAGTCAAGTAATTGAGTGGCAACATGAGCAATCAAATGAAGCAAAGCAAGCTCAGAAATCAAACCTTAGATTCCTATTTTGGAGACAAAAGTGATCAAAGCATGGAATGGGAAGAAGACAGCAAAGTCAGAACTCCTGCACCAAAAAGCTTCCAAGAAAAATATGAATTGGTTACAGGTCATGGAGAAGTTCAAGAAGGATTTTAAAAATCAAGTAAGAGAAGTGGAGGAAATATTGGAAAGAGAAATGAGAATGATGCAAGAAAATCATGAAAAGAGAGTCAACAACCTGACAGAAGAAAATAAAACCTTAAAAAATAGATTAACTTAAATGGGAAAAGAGTACCCAAAAGCCAATGATGAGAAGAATGTCTTAAAAAGCCAAATTCTCCACATGGAAAAAGAATTTCAAAAGCTCATTGAAAAGAATAATTCCTTCTGAATTAATCAGGAACAAATGGAAGCAAATAACTTTATGAGAAATCAAGATACTCTTAAAGAGGTCCAAACAAAGGAAAAAATAGAAGGCAATGTGAAATATCTCATTGGAAAAACCACTGACCTAGAAAATAGATCCAGAAGAGACAATTTAAAAATTCTGGGTCTACCTGAAAGCCATGATAAGAAAAAGAACCTAGAAAGCATCCTTCAGGAAATTCTCAAGGAAAATTGCCCTGATATTTTAGAACCAGAAGGCAAAATAGAACTTGAAAGAATTCATGGATTACCTCTTGAAAAAGATCCCAAAAAGGAAACTCCCAGGAATATTATAGCCAGGCACTGGAGTACCCATATCAAGGAGAAAATACTACAAGCTGCCAAGAAGAAACAATTTGAATATCATGGAAACATAATCAGGATAACACAAGATCCAGCAGCTTCTACATTAAAGGACTGAAGGGCTTGGAATAAGATATTCCAAAGGTCAAAGGAGCTAGGATTAAAACCAAGAATCATGTGCCCAGCAAACCAGTATAATGTTTCAGGGGAAAATATGGTCATTCAATGAAACAAAGGACTTTCAAGCATTCTTGATGAAAAAATCAGAGTTTAATAGAAAATCTGACATTCAGATACAGGAAGCAAAAAAAGCATGAGAAGGTAAACAGGGAAAAGAAATCATAAGAACTTATCAAAGTGGAACTATATACATGCCTACATGAAAAAATGATAATTGCAACTTATGAAACATGTCTCAGTATGAGAATAGTTGAAGGGAATATAAATGTGTGTGTATACACATACACACATATATGTATATATGTATTCATATATATGTCTATATAGGAGGGTATATGTGTGTATAAATTCACATGTGAGCATATGTATGTATGTGTACAGGTATACATAGACGGAGGGCACAGGATCGATTGAATAGGAAGGGATGATATTTAAAAAAAACAAAATTAAGAGGCGAGAGAGGAATATCATGACAAGAAATAGTGACACAATAGGGTAAATTATCTCATATAAAAGAGGCGAGGGAAAACTGTTACAATGAAGGGGAAGAACAGGAAGACAAAAGGGAAGTGATCAACGTATCTCTCATTGAATTTGGCTTAAGGAGAGAATAACATTCACATTGAATTGGGTATCTTAGCCTATAGGAAAGTAGGAGGGAAAGGGATAAAAGGAGGGATAATAGAAGGGAAGGCAGATTGTGGGGGGAGGGTAATTGGAAGCATACACTTTTGAAAAGGGACAGGGTCAAAGTAGAAAACAGAACAAGTGGGCAGGCAGGATAGGATGGAAGGAAATATAGTCAGTCTTTCACAATGTATCCACTATGAGACTGTTTTGTGTAACAGCACTTGTACAACCTATATTGAATTGCTTATCTTCCTAGTAAGGGTGGATGGCAAGGGAAGAAAGGAAAAAATCTGGAATTCAAATTTTTAAAATCAAATATTTGAAAACAATAATTATTATTTACATGCAGCTGGGAAATAAGATATACAGGCACTGGGGTACGGAGATCCATCTTGCCCTACAGGAAAGTCAGAGGGGGTACGGCAGAGGATATAGGAAAGAACAGATTGGAGGAGGGGGTTTTGGAGTGGTGGATAGGGGAAAGACAGGAAGAAAATTTGTAACTCAAAATCTTGTGGAAATGAATGTTATAAACTAAAAATAAAAATTAAATTAAAAAAATACAACTCATTACAAACGCAAATCAACACAGGCAGAACAGACAAAGACAGTGTCAGGATACCCCAAGTTTTCTCCTCAGCTCTGCCACCACAAGTGTTCTCTTCTCAATTCTGCTCTTTCTCAGCTTGGGCTTCTCCTTATACATAGTCATTAGCTCCTCTGTGTTCCACCCTTTCCTGTTGCATCAGCAATTTCCTCCTAACGTTCAAACATTCTGTTTCTTAACCAAGACTTCATATAATCATGGGCAAGGCTTAAAAAGAAGCTTGACCTGAAACAAGGTGCTAAATAATTAAGTAGCTAAAACTTCTTTGCTTGCCATTATATAATCTAAGACAAACTCTCAAATGATCAGAATGTCAGAATTTTGAGAATGACATATTCTGGTTAATTGGAGGATCTGCTTAGTTAATCATGGGGTAACCTTTTTGTTGTGATTTCTGTTGCTGAAAATTTTGGTAAAATGTACAGTGAGTTGGATATAAATGAATTTTTTCTTATCTTTGAGGATCTTGTGTTGTCATAGAGATAGGATTCTGTGTATTGGTCTTCATTAAAGGATACCCTCTTATGGCACACCGATTGCTGTACTGGGAGTCAGTGAGAGAAATTTGAATTCCTCTGATATTTACTTCCTGAGTGATTTTGAGCAAATAACCTCTCTGAGCCTCAGTTTCTTCATCTATATTATAGGGATATAAATGTCTATAATCCATACTGAAGAGGTTTTATTTCAAGGCTTAAATAAAATCAGAGACTCAAAAAAAATTGCTGACATTAAAGTAGAAAATAAATGGCAACCCTCATTTTTCTCACTATAGATTTTAATGGATCAAGAAGGCTATAGGGTCAAGTCACAGGCTTTCTAGAAGTGTTGTACTGGGTGATTGCACATGACTGTGTGTATTTGGAGGTATGT
>JAQQSW010019945.1:0-10946 GCA_028646575.1 Pseudocheirus occidentalis
CCTCCCGCTGCTTCCTTGCCCTGGGAGCAGTTTGGCCGGACCCGTTCTTCTCCTCCCCAGTTAGCAAAATCCACTGACCTTTTTCTTAGCCTTTTATTTTCCTTTTGGCCTGATAAATGTGGTAATTGTGCCTCCAGTGCGGCCTCTCCTATAGATGCGGCTCCCCGTCCGATGCCCCAGGGCCTGACCTGGCCAGGGTTTTGGCTGTGGGTCCCAGACTGCTGGGAAGAGCCCCGCCTGCTGCGCTGCCTGTAGCAACAGATGTGCTTTCTGTCTTGTGGAGAGTTTTGGAGCTTGAAAATCTGTTTAGTGTCCCATTTTATGAGTTTTTTAGCGTGTTTGTGTGGGAGCTGTGGTGCTTTGCTGCTTCTATGCCATCATCTCAATACACTGGATTTCAAACCAAAAATCTAGTTAGACAGTCCTCTTTGATTTCTCTCCTTCTTCATCTACTCTTGTTCCCTTCCTCTGACAACCATACCACTGGTCAGTTAGTTAATACTTCCTGTCTGTCAGTTTCTCTTACTCCCTCACCCTGGGACTTGTTTGTAATTTTAGACTATCTAATACTGCTAGTGTTTCCTTTGAAATGTAGATGACTCTTTAGTTCTTTATGAATGAAATGTTAAAAGCCTGTTGTTTATCATCTTTATGTAACATTGTCCTTTCTGGGGATCTGAGGAACAAGAAAAGGAGGATAAGAAGGAGTCTGTTTAAAAAAAAAAGTTCCCTTGGCTCTATATTTAATCAATAGTAAAAATACCTCAGCCTCAAAAGGATCTGTGTATCTCTATTCCACTGTGATCTTTTGAAAAGCTTTGCTTATTCAGAAGCAATAGATTTTTTCTAAGAGATTTTTATAGAGACATTAAATGAAAAAGTTGACAAATCCCTGGAGTTTATGGAAGAAAAGAAAGCATGACTGACTTAACCCTAGGAGGATAATATTGGCAAGAGGCTTGGGCAGTGCCCCTGACTCCCTGGATCCTTGTTTGCTGCTGTCATTAGCTCCTCCGCCCCCTTCCTATCATTATCCCAATGGTTGCTTTTTGCCTGCCCTCCCACATCTTCCAGATTCCTGAAGTGCCCATCTCAGGCTATGGAAGCCATGGTGATTGAAGTAGAGGATGCCTTGTTCCTGCCGCAGATACCAGGGGTCTAGACTAGTGTGCCCCATGCCCCTTTTTTTTTTTTTTTACCTCTATACTTCTTTTCAACTCTTTGTGTAAACTTAAGAAGTCTTAGATTTGGAAGGGATGTCTTACAGAGAGTCTGCAAGTTTATTCTTTCCCATAAAATGGAGGACTACCAGACATTGCCATCTTTCCTGCTAGCACCTCCTGAGATCCTTCAGGCCTTGCCATCTATTCAGCTTTTGCATCCTGTGGTCCTCTAGTACCATGATCTGACCTGTTTATGAAACCTAAGAATCCCCCAGACCTTGCCATCTCTTCCAACTTAGGACTGGAAAGCCTTTCTGTCCCCTTGCAGCTGAGCTTTCTTTATGTTCACAGTTAGATTGTGAACTTCTTGAGATCAGGGAACCATCTTACTTTTCCTATTTGAATCCTCAACTTAACACAGCTTAATACAAGATAAATTTGGATGCGTTTTCATTCACTCATTCAAATAAAATACATTCCCAAAGAGAATTGTAAGCCTAAAGTTAAGTGCTCTTCAGGCTAATGTAATTAGGAAAGATTATGTGGAGAACCTAGCATTCAGGTTAGGCCTTGGTTCCTGTATTCCCTCTGACATTTACTATCTGTGTGACCCCAAAGCAAATCATTTAATCTTCCTTAGCCTCATTTTCTTCATCTATAAAATTAGAGATTTAGACTAAATATTAGTCCCTTCCAACTCTAAATCTGCCAGTTTATTACATGTACTTTTCTTATATGATTAAATATAACATTCTTTTTCAAGGTGGGATCTCATCGTGTTCGAATGTCAAGGGGATTTGAAGCCAATGCACCTGCTTTTGACAGGTAAAATTAGCTTTTATTTTAGTTTTTTGGGGTAATTGTTTTATTTTTATGAATTTAGAAACTAAGTATTTCTTAGGCAGAGGTTTCCTTTTAGCCAGTTTGGGTGTAAAGTAAAATCTGAATTCTAATATTTTTCCATGCACTTTCATTTTAAATGGAAGCTCCAGGCATTCAGAACAGTCATCTCTGAGGGCAGCAGAACTGGGTCTCTTTTCTGTGTCTGTTTTCATTTTGTTTTATCCCTTTTCCATTGGCCCGCTGTTTCTGTGTTGTTACCAATGGCAAAGGGTACAGATTTGAACTCTTTCTCAAGAAGTAGAACCTATGGGATTGAAGCTGGAACCAGCCCCTCTGTAAGCTAAGATGACAGTCTAGTTTCTCCGTGCAAGGAAAGAAAGTTGTAGAGATGAAGCTATGTGAGCTTGTATATTTGTGCCTGGAAAAGATACTTGATGACTTGTGGTGTCTGCTGACACAAGGCACAGTTCACAAGCTTAATAGGGAGCTTGCAAAGGTGGAAGTAAAATAGCATCCCACGGCTGCATTAGTAAGAAATTACTACTAGTCACATTTCTGTAGCACTTTAAGGTCTACAAAGTATTTCTCTCACAGCAGCCCTGAGAGGTTGGTAGAGTAAGCATAGTCTTTCCTGTTAGGAAAATGAGATTTGGAACCATCATCATACAAATGATTAATTTGATTTAAGATTTCAAGGCCAGCTCTTCCTATTATAAATTCCGTCCCTGTTCCTTCCACATTAGACCACGTTCTATCTTAGTAATAGGACCACTGTCTGAACCCAGGTTCTCAGATTCCAAATTCGGTACTCAATCAGCAAGTATTGATTGGGTGCTTACCATGTGCCAGTCACTGTTCTAGTAAGTATACCAGTACATAAGTTAGTTTATTCCTTTTCCTGTAGGGGTATGTTCCTGGGGGAATCCCCTCCTTACTAGGGGCATACGTTCAAAGATAGTAAATATAGGCTCTATACAAAGTAAGCATATGGTTGTGGTGACAAAACACTGAAAACTGGAAAAAATCAAGGAAGGCCTCTTGAAAAAGGTGACCCTTGAGCTGCTGAACCTTGTAGAGAGCTGGGAATCCAAAGAGATGTGGCTTAGGAGGGAGCACATAGGAGATGTGAGGGACAAAAATTGTGGCCAGAGATAAAAGGGAATAGCAAAGGCCAGTTCACCTGAATCAGAGAGTATATGAGGGTTAGGGTTATATATAATTAGCCTACAAACATAAACTTAAACTAGACTGTGAAGTACTTTAAATGCTAAACAGAGGAGTTTGTATCATTTATTCAAAAACTAATAGGGAACCATTGAAGCTTCATGAGTAGTTGACTGACATGGTCAGATTTGGCCTTTAGGTATTTCAGTTTGGCAGCTGTATAGATCAAAGTGGGAGTGGGGAAGGCAGAGGGGGTGGAGATAACATGATAAAATGGAAAAAAGCATTGACTTTGGAATTAGAAGACCTGGAATCAAATCCTGTTTCTGCACTTTCTTAACCTGTGTGACCAAAGTCACATAACTTAACTTCTCTTGGCTTCATTTTTCTCATCTGTAAAATTAGAGGATAGAATTAGATTCTATCTGAGGCCATTTCTAGCTCTAAATCTGTGATTTCTTTTATCTTCAGAAAGATAAGGTGAACCCATGATAGCTGGTGAAATCATCAAGAAAGTTGAGTGTAGAAAGTGAAGAAAAGGCCTTAAGACAAAGTCTTGGAGGTGTAAGAATGCTTCAGGGTAGTGGAATGGATGATGATTCCTCACAGAAGACTGAGAGGTATTTGGGCTAGGTAGGAAGGGATCCGAGACAGAACTGTGTCATGGAAAGCCAGGGAGAAGAGTGTGCAGAAGGAAAAGTGGTGGGGGTGGTCAGCTGCGTCAAACACTGCTGAGAAGTCAGGAAGGGTAGGCCTGAGAACAGGCTATTGGATTTATCAATAAAAAGATCATTGACCTTGGAAATAGCAATTTCAGCATAGTAATAGCGATACGTGAGTGGAAAGTGAGGAAATGGAGACAGCAAATAAATCTTTTTAAGAATTTGATGGCATAAGAGAAAATATGAGATGGAAATTTGAAAGGATGATGAGGTCAAGAGAAGATTTTTTTTTTTAAGATTAGAGATACCTGGGTATATTTGAAGTCAACAGGGGAGGAGTCAATGGCTAAAAAGAAGTTTAAACCAGAGAAAGGGGAGGTTTGCAAGAGCAGCCTTGCAGGGGAGATGAGACTGGGGCAATGCTGTATAATAATAATAAGAATAAGAATTTATATAGTGCTTTAAAGTTTGCAAAGTGATATATATATGTATACACACATATATAATTTCACTTGAGAGGGATTGATATTAGAAGGAAAAAAAACTCATTTGAGACTAGAGCAAAAGAGATGATTTGTAATATGGAATTGGGAAGGAGAGGAACTCACAGTGGATAGCCTCTTTTCACTACCTTGCTACCTGCTTATTTTACTGAAGTTCCTTTAGTGTCATATTTCAGACCATGTGAAATTATATGGGCAAAAACATTTTTGTGGATTCTGTATCACACTACTGTTTTTTAAATGGAAGCTCTTCTCTTTCCTACTGCTGCCATCACTCTCTTTTAAACCCTCAACACATCTCTCTAACTATTATAATAATATAAATCCTCTTTTCTCTCACCTCTCCATTTGAACTTTCATACAGCTTCTGAAGTAATCCCTAACTTCTAGGTCCCCATCTCCAGCTGCATGCTAAAGATTTCCCTAGGTACTCAGATCAAATGTGTCTTTGAATGTGGCACATTCATCTGGAATCATTACTTTACCCTCTCCCATTCTTTCTCCAAAATTCCATATGTGCCTTTTTGTAACTTTGGAGTCGCTTTTGATTGTTCGCTTTTCCTTACATCCCCACAATCTGTTAAGTCTGCCTCCATAACATTTCTTCTCCTCTCTGCTCACCATCATAGTTAAGGCCCTTATCACTTCAGGACTGTTGCCTCATTATTGGTTTCCCTAACATCAGTCTCTTCTTATTTATCATAATTGGTTCCCCTAACATCAATCTTTTCTTTTTATAACACTCCACAGCTGCCAAAATCATCTTCCTAAAGCATTACTCTGACCTGGCCACTCTCCTGCTTAATCTTCTGTGGTTCTCTGTTACCTCAAGGATAAAATACAAATTCCTCATCTTGGCAGTTAAAGCCTTTCACGGTCTTGTTCCAGTCTACTTCGCCAGGATTATTTCACATTGCTATCCTTCATGCAGCTAGGTGGTACGCTGGATAGAGTCCTGGACCTTGAGTCAGGAAGACCTGAGTTCAAATCCTTCTTCATACTTACAAGCCGTGTGACCCTGGACATGTCATTTAACCTGTTTCAGCCTATTCCTCAACTATAAAATGGAGATAATAACATCTACTTCTGGCCATGGTGATTGTGGGTATTAAATAAGATAATAATTGCAAGGCTCTTAGCACAGTTCCTGACAGGTAGTAAATGCTGGCTATCATTGTCATCGGGATCGTCCTCATTGTTGATTCTGTTTGGGCCAAATTGGCCTACTCGATATTCCCCAAATTCATCATTCTGTATTTTACCTCAGTGTCTTAGCCCATGTTTTCCTACATAACTAGCAGGCGCACTTTCTTCACCCCACCTTTTAGATCACTTCAAGGTAGCACTTCCTTTAAAAAGCCTTTGCTAGTCCTTAGTGTTCTTTACCTCCTCAAATTATCTTCTATTTAATTATCTATTTCTGTTCTCCCAGTAAAATGTAGCTTCTTGAGGAAGGAACTTTTTTTTCCTTTTTGTTTTTTGACTGCCCCTAGTACAAGGCACTAGGTACTTGATATGCTATTAAATTGTATTAAATTAAAGCCTCTTAAAGTTGGACTTTAGCCTGACTGACTTGCCTTTTTCATATTATTACTCTTCACTTATTCAGTTTCTTAGAATTATTTGCCAATCTTATCCTACTTTCTTTTACTCCCATGAATTAATGAGAACAGTTTTCCCATATGTCCAACTATTTCATCTACTTTTCTGCCTCTGAATTCTTTTCTTCCTTTAGTGCCCCACCCAAGTTCTCACTTGTCTTTGAGGCCTTCCCCTCCTCTTCTCAGCACTTTACTGAAAGTACTTTCTTTCTCTCTAAATTTTCTTGTTACTCTTTTTCTACCTTATCATATTCTGTCTTGTGCTTAATTTGTTTGTGTATATGTTTAATTTCCTTTTCTCTCCCATGAGAATGTAAGCTCTATTGGTTGTTGTTCATGTTGGTTTCCCAGGTACTTGATGCATAAGATACATAATAAATGGTTGTACGTCCAAATAGAAATGAATTTGAAATTATTTTTGCCCAAATTTATCAGGTTCATAAGTTACACATACTGTCATATGAATGTTTTGTGTAGATTGTGGTATCTGTATATTGAATTTATAGCATAAAATTTATGGCACCATATTAATTATAGTATTAAGTATACTGATTTTTTCTTTGTTTCTTCAATAGGCATTTTAGAACACTTAAAAATTTATATGGCAAACAAATCATTGTAAATTTACTTGGGACTAAGGAAGGTGAGGACATGCTAAGTAAAACTTTTCAGGTATGTATAATTAGCTTTTCTCTGTTTCTTAAAAATCTAAGAAGATTTAAATAGCCATTATAAAACAAGATAACTAGGTACTTAAGTATGTAAAGTTACTTCAGAGAGAAGTGTTGGAAGCTACAGTTAGTAATAATTGCAAGCACTTCTATAGAACACTTTAAGATTTAAGAACTTCTTTATATACATTTTGTTTCATCCTTCCAACAATCCTGTGAAGTAGAGCCATAAGGAGACCTTTAGTTTTCATAAACAATTTTTCAAAGTACAGTGGTAGAAATCTTATTTAAGATTTGTCAGAGTTGTCCCTGATTCCTCAATTCTTCTCATCCCTTCGCTATGTTCTAAATATATTATTCAAAAACGAAAGAATGTGCTGTTCTCCTTTCTCTGCTTACTTAACACTTCACTGGGCCAATGAATTAATAGATAAAGGTACATCATGTATTCATATTAATGCATCTTGTATAGGGCCTTCCATAAATTCTCCAAAGAGACTATACCCAGTGAGCTGGATACCTTACTCTAGGTCTTTTAACATTTTGTGATTCTGATAACCATATGACAAACTTTGACCATCTTCAAAAGGTTAAAAATAAAAGTAGAGAAATTTAATCCCCTACCTATGGAATTAGTCATTTCCCCTTCCATTTGTTTTTACTTTCCTACTTCCTTATTAGCAACCACTATATTTGGCTTTAATATATTGTAGAAACAGAAACAAATCTTCCTCTGAATAGTATCTCAAAATAATGCCAGAGGTCCTTTGTTTTTCTTTGCATCTCAACTATTAGGAATAGGATTAGATAGCTTTATGCAGGTGTAGTCAGTTAAACTTCCAAATATTGATTCTGGGTATATTCTCATAGAAACTTTTAGATATTTGACCAAAAGGGGAGAAATAATACAAAGTAGATTAGAACCAGTTGCAAGAAATAATAAAACAAGGTTCAGCTTTGTTGTATGCTAATTAATCCCTTTGGGAGAATAATTAGAATGTATATACAGCAGTATCAGAATCATGATCACATTAACAGTGGTTAGCAAACAGATGAAGTATAAACTTGAATCACAGTTGTAATGTAAAAATCACAATTGTAGAATAGCAGCAAATACCAGAAGTCATGAAGGTGATAATACCTTTATGAACTGTGGGAAACGTACTTGAAATAATTTAAGATCTCGCTATATCATTGAAAGCAGAGGAAGAGCAAGAGAATTTTAAATAAAAATAACTAAAATAAGAGCAAGCAGAATCACATCCTTGAGAATATTATTATCTGGGGCCGCTAGGTGGTACAGTAAATAGAGCACCGGCCCTGGAGTCAGGAGGACCTGAGTTCAAATCCAGCCACTTCACACACGTGCGTGCGCACACACACAATCCTAGCCATGTGACCTTGGGCAAGTCACTTAACCCTAATTGCCCTACCTTCCCCCCTCAAAGAAGCAAAAAATTAAAAATTAAAAAAATTTTTAATTAAAAACATATTAACTAACATGACAAAAAGAAAATTATTGCCTTGTCATTTTAAAGAGGAGAAATAAATGGATAATGAGATAATGGATAATTAATGAAAAATTAGAAAATATTCCCTAAAATGCAGCTTAATCTAATGATTAGAAAATGGAATTATTTTGCTACTTCTGTATTAATTAATAAACATTTATAAAATATCTACTGTATGCTAAGTACCAGGGATACAAATATAAAAGAGAAAGATTGTCTCTGTTCTCAAGGAGCTTACAATCTAATGGGAAGACAGCACACAAAAGGAAGCTAAAAAATGAAAAGTACCAGATGTGGGGAGGGATGGTGTCCCATAGTAGTGCAGCCAGGTAAGAAATGAAGAGATATTCTCAGCTGAGCTCCCTATTTCAGTGGAAATTTTGAAGTTCATGGCTCCACCTTCCAATCAGAAGGACAAAGGTGAGGTTCCATCTTGGATGGTGAGATTTTCCTAAGAATAAGCTTCCTGGGGCATAATTGCAAAGTCAGAGTAGGAAGTATTGCAGCAAGTTAAGAAATTAGGAAGAAATTAAATATAAGAAATCAGCATTGAGTGAACAAGAGTTCAAAGTATTTTATATAACTTAGAGGAATTTTTATCTTTAATCATTTAAATGGAAAACAGAAATGACATTGACATAGACTGTAATAATTTTACCTAAAAGTAACTGTGTAAATTAATTGAAAACCAAGAGCCCAGAAAGCATTGTAGTGTGCAAATATCTGATTTACTTAACAAATGAAGACAGATGGCTGCAAAAGATAACATCAAGTTAAAATATAAACTCATTTGTTGGGGCGGCTAGGTGGCACAGTGAATAGAGGACCAGACCACTCCTGGAGTCAGGAGGATCTGAGTTCAAATTCGGCCTCCGCCACTAAATACAAAAACTAGCTATGTGACCTTGGGCAAATCACTTAACCCCAATTGCCCTCTAAAAAGCAAATAAATAAACTCATTTGTAAAATTTTATGGAGAAAGACGATGGATAATTAATAGCAGTATCATCTAATAAAGTAGAAAGAGGCAGTAGAGGATAAAACCAGTTTAAAAGTTTAGTAAGCTATCTAAGTAAGCAAAATCATCTTAATGGCATTCAGACATTGTGATGGAAAGAGGATTACAAACATAAGAAAAATGGGAAAAGATTGCAAAAAACGCTTGAACAAAATTTTCTATGTCAAGGATAATCCACTATTATTCTTGGATCCTGACGTCAGTCCTGAGGTGCTTATAAATGGGCCAGACGATACTAACAAGCACAAAAATGGAAACAGCATACAGTTTGGACCAAGTATTGATATAAAGAAAGGTCCATGTTGGAAGCAGTATAGTTGTGAGGATATTGAGTGACCTATGTACAAGGTATCCAAAGGATGGAAAGATACCAAGGACACGGGGAAAAAAATCTCACACTTCATGGCTACTGAAAAAGGGTAGCCAAGAGATCACTCATCTTTACAAAGTCTTGGGAATAATCTACACATGAACCTAGGGCATCTTCCTGGAGAGTATTAGTAGGTACCAAGCAGTCTTTCCACAAGCACTAGTTATCAGTACACTACATCTTTACTGTTTTACAATTAGGTGAAAAATGTAGGGAGCATAAGATCTCACTGTGCCTATTTTTTATTACAAAAAAAGTATCTGATATGATAGAACAAAGCAATTTAAATTCTCTTTTACAAAAAAAATCAGGATCATTCAGTATTCTATGGAAGGCCAAGATGGCGGCGTAGAAGCAGCAAGGTCCCGCAGCTCCCACACCGCCACCCTAAACACCCATAAAATATGAGCCCAGACAAAGTCTAGGACTCTCAGACTCACAAAAATACAGAAAACACATCTCTCACTGAAGGCAGCTCAGCAGCAGGGGCTCATCGCGGCGGCCAGGAGCAGAGGCCAGGCCAGCCTGAAGCCGAGACCATGGCCAGGCCCCAGGGTGGTGGGAAGGAGCTGAGCTGAGCCAAGTCAAGCTGCACAGCAGCCAGTCTGCAGGAGAGAAGATCTACAGGCTCCAGCACCTCCACATCTATTAGAGAAGGGCAGCTCAGCAGGAGGGGCTCATCCAGCAGGCTGGCAGACTGGGAGACAAGACTAACCCAGCATGAAAACTGAAACGTGGCCAGGCTAGGCCCCAGGGCGGCCAGGAGGAGCCAAGCCTCCCAAACTACAGTGTGAGTCTACTTCAGAGAAGATCTAAAGCACCTGGAACAATATGCACATCCACTAAGCCAGGATTAAAGATCACTGAAAGTGAGTGAAGCTTTCAAGCTAAATTTGGGGGAGGAAAATCAGTTTAGTCAATCTGTCCCCAGGGCAAGGAAGCAGTGGGGGAAGGTAACTGCTGGAATCAGCAGCAGCCCCTACCAGGCTGCTTCAGAGCCCCTGGCCTGCAGATTTCGCAGGGGGGCTGAATCGATTTATCAGGACCAAGTGCTCTTGTGTTGAGCGGCCTGGATCCAGATCGTGATCTTGGGTGGTGGTCCTGGGGTGCACTTTCAGCAAATCAAAGCTGGGATGACTTGCAACACCCCCCTAGTATCTCTGGCAGCTGGAAAACCACAGCGATTTGGGACAGAGCTTTCCCCCCTGGAAGCAGAGTTTCACAGAGCTAAAAAAAAAAACAACCAATTAATTGATTGGCCAACATGAGGAAAAGCAAGCAAAATAAAAACAGCAGTAAAACTCTAGAATCCTTTTTTGTGGACAAAAAGGATGAAAGCATGGAACAGGAGGAAGACAACCCAGTCAGAACTCCCACACCAAATGCTTCCAAGACAATTGAAGAATGCCTAGAAGCTATACAACAACTGAAAAAGGACTT
>JAQQSW010019946.1:0-10946 GCA_028646575.1 Pseudocheirus occidentalis
AACTCAAGGATCAGCCAGGCCATGAACAAACAAAGTCTTATCCTGTTCATGTTTCTTCAATCTTCCAGCAGTTTAGCTGGCTCTAGGACCCAGAAGGAATATTGGCCTTCTGGATGGCCTTCACCAGATTCTGGTCTCAGGAAAATTCCAATTCAGTTTTCAGTCAGCTTCCAGATACTGGGAAAGGATCTCTCTATCTCTTTCTCTCTCTCTCTTTCTCTCTCTCTCTCTCTCTCTTTCCCTCCCTCTCTCTCAGCTGGCTTCAGTCTCCATGAATCTTCCTTCACGAGATGCCAATTCCAATTCTGTCTCTCTGTCTCTAGAATTCTTCTTTATATACAGCACTGGCTTCCTGTCTCAGCCAATAGCCTTCTTCCTGTCAACAGGGGAGTTCATGCCTTCTCAACAATGGACAGGGTTCACACCTTCCATACTTAGCCCTAAAGTTACTAAGTGCTAAGTATCTGATAAACTATTATTACACTTGCTAACTGTGTGACCCTGGGCAAATCATTCAACTTTCTCTCAGCTTCAGTTTCCTTGCCTGTGAAATAAAGATAATAACAGCACCTATTTCACAGAGTTGTTGCATTGAATAATATATGTAAAGCACTTTGCAAACGTGAAAACACTATTAAAATGCTATCATTATTATGATTAGCTATCTAAAACACTGAAAAGGTAATCCAGTCCACCCTCTTCCTTCTGAAGGCCAACTTTAACTCTGAGCACTGTTAATTGTACAACCTCAGTGTTACTCCATGCCCCTAGTAACAATTAATTAGGTTTATGGTCTATCCATTTTAACTGTTATCACAGCCTAGCTAATAAGCATACTTTGTCCACTTGGTTTTTCAGGGTTGTTATGAAAATCAAATGAAAGGGCTTTGCAAACTTTATTTTACCCCCAATTACATTGTAAATTCCTTAAGAGTAGGAGCTATCTTTTGCCTCTTTTTGCCTAGCACTTAGAATAGTACTAGGCACATAGTAGATGCTAAACAAATGTTTACATGTGATGATGATGATGATGACGATGATGTTGATGATGAATCTTAATTAGGAGACTGTAATATGCCATGATTTGATGGAAAGTGGATACCAAGTAAAAAGCATGTGAACTATCTCAACATCTAATAGAAATCCTTTTTTCCTCTCAAACTCTATTCTGGACATACTGATAAGAATTTTTTTTTTAAAAGAGTATCTTGAATGAAGTCACACTTGAGCTGAGCCTTGAAAATAGCAGGAGAAGAATATTGAGGTGTAGGTCAGAAAGCTTTCAGCTCTCCAAATTTCTTCCACAAAAAAAAAAAAGACAACATCAGCAGCAGAAATGAACACAGGGTAAAGCAGCTGTCCTCCTAAAACAATCTGACAAGATTCCAGAAAAAACCCATCTATAGGGGTAGAGATCTGGCCTGAGTGAAGTGCAAACACCTCCAGAATCAACAAAAAACAATTCCTGGTGGTAGCTGGATTGAGAGGCAGCCTCAACCTTAAAAACTTTTAGCTAGCAAACTGTGTGGGGGTCAGACGGCTAAGTAGGAGAAGGCTAATGGACCTTCTACTGTCAACCAAGCGTAACTTACTTGAAGTTTAGAAAAAAAAACTCAATGAAAAAAATGGATATCTAACAAACAAAGACTTTCAGGTTTTTGTGACAAAAATCCCAGAACTTAAGGGAAAATTCAACATAAAACATCCAGAAGAAATATAAGGTAAACATTAAAGACCAATTATAAGGTATTCAATAAGGTCAAATTGTTTACTTCATATATATTAAAATATTAGCAGCAGGGGCGGCTAGGTGGTACAGTGAATAGAGCACCAGCCCTGGAGTCAGGAGTACCTGAGTTCAAATCCGGCCTCAGACACTTAACACAAAAAACTAGCCATGTGACTTTGGGCAAGTCACTTAACTCCAACTGCCCTCCAAAAAGCAAAAAAAAAAAAAAAGAACTCTTGGGGTGGCTAGGTGGCGCAGTGAATAGAGCACTGGCCTTGGAGTCAGGAGGACATGAGTTCAAATCTGGCCTCAGACCTTGGCCAGACACTTGACACAAAAACTAGCCATGTGACTCTGGGCAAGTCACTTAACCCCAGTTGCCCTCCAAAAAAAAAGCAAAAAAAAAATTATATATATTTGGGGCGGCTAGGTGGCACAGTGAGTAGAGCACCGGCCCCGGAGTCAGGAGTACCTGAGTTCAAATCCGGCCTCAGACACTTAACACAAAAACTAGCCATGTGACGTTGGGCAAGTCACTTAACCCCAACTGCCCTCCAAAAAGCAAAAAACAAAAACAAAAAAAAAATATTAGCAGCAGTCTTATGACTGTTATCATGATCTGCTGAGTATGATGGGGTGAATCTAAAAAAACTATGTAGAAAGAGATAAAGAGGAGTAATTATCTTATACAAATGAGGCATAAAAGGAAAAACTGATAAAGAAGAATGCTAGTTACTGAGAAGACAGGTAATACTGGAACCTTACTCTCATTGGGAATGGGTTAAAGAGGGAACAACATATATATATATATATATATATATATATATATATATATATATAAAATAAAAATCTTCTAAATTCAAAAAGAAATAAGAGGGCAAAGAGATTAGGATAGGAGGAGAGTAAAAAGGGACTTTCAGAGGGATGGATAGGTTAAGGAATGAGAGGGCAAGGTACCAGGAAGAAGTAAAGCAGAGTAAAATAAAATGAGGAAGGATAAGGTAAATAGGGTGAGGATAGGAAGGAAAAATAGGAAGGAAAAAAATACACAAGTAATTGTAGCTTAGAATGTGAATAGGATGGATTAACCCATAAAACAGAAATGGACAGTATACAAAAAAATCTGAATTCAACAATATGTTGCTTTCAGGAAACATTATAAAAATAAGAGATACACACAAAGATAAAATAAAGAGCAGGAATAAAATTCAATATGTAAAAAAAGCAGCAATAGTAATCATGATCTCAAACAAAGTTAAAGTTAAAATAGATTTAATCAAAGTGAAAAATAAACTATGTCATGTATCAGCAATATTATTCAATATTGTTTTAGACCATTTAAAATACCTAGACAGTATAAAACACCTGAGTGTATACTTGCCAAAATGGATGTAGGAACTATACGAATATGAACATAAAGCACTTTTTATACAAATAAACTCATATCTAAATAACTGAAGTAATATTTGCTGTTCATGGGTAGGTAAAGACAATATAACTCTTTAAATGACAATTTTAACTAACTAATCTATTTACTCAATGTCATCCCAATTAAATTACTAAAAAAATATTTTACTGAGTTATAACAAAGTTCATTTGGAAGAACAAAAGGTCAAGAACTTCAAAGGAATCAGGAAAAAAATATGTAAAGAAAGGAGATTCAGTTGTATCAGATCTTAAACTATATTATAATAAGTGCATTGCTGAAATGTAAAAAGACTAATTTTGATTACCTTAAATTAAAATTTTATTATATAAATAAAACCTATGTAGTCAAGAATGGAAGGAATGCAGAAAACTGGGGGGAAAATTTTCATAAACAATCTCTCAGATAGGATGTAATTGGGTTAGAATATTGCTTTGGTGTAGGAAATGATGAGCTAGTTGTTTTAGAAAAACATGGAGATACTTGGACTTAGGGAGGATCCACCTTCAGATAAACAGATGATAGGAGGAAATAAGTATAAACAGTATTACATATATGTGTATGTATATATACACAGGCTTAATTGTAGCTTTCTTTAAGGTGGTGAGGAGAGGAAGGGGAAAAAAAAGTCAAAAGTGCATAGCAGAGAACAAAAGAAAACCAACAAGGAAGCAAAGAAAAGTTGGGCAGCTTTGAAAATAATATGTGGCATTTATTATGTAGGTTTTCTTCAAAGGAAATTTCTTTTATATTGAATCCCTCTTATGGTCTTCTGGGCACATGGTGATTTTTTTTTCTTTTCTTATTTTGCATTTAAGTTTAAAATAAAAAAGTTTACAAAAAAAAGGAAAGAAAATAGTAGGAGCTTCCAAGGGGCAGAGGTGAAGAAAAAAAAGCATTCTAGGTAGGAAGAACAACCTGGCATAGAAATTCCTAGAATTTGCTTTATTTTCTCATCCTCTACAACAGATGTTGGAGAATAACTGCCACTTATCTCCACAGCGGCCTTTTTGAAAATGCTTCTCATAAGTACCTCTGACAATAAGGACTATTTAATTTTTGTCTTTGAATACATAGCGCCTAGGAAAATAACTTAAACATATTTAGTAATCATTTAATAAATACCTGTTGAAATGAATGACATTTCCAGTGGCCTTTGGAAACAATAAAATCTACTCCTTTATTTCCTCTTTGAGAAGACCCTATAAAAACATTCTTCCATTTAAATAACAGCACATTTACAGAATGCCTTGCTTTATGCTTTATGTTCATACAAAATCTCTTGTAAGCCTCATGAAGCCCTGTGAAATAGACACTAAAGTTTTATTAAATCCATCTTCTGAAGATGGAAACTGAGGCTCAGAAAAAGTTAAATGAAAGATTTTCCCAGAATCTCACAGCTATAAGTGGAACTTCGACTCAGGTATTCTTCCTTACTCCAAAGTATTCTGCTATAATTCCAATTTTCTTTTGTCTTCTGGTTTCATTTGTAACAAAATGTGAATATTGATATCATTCAGTTCATCCCAAGTATTATAACTAGATAAGAATCTCATATTCAGAAAACTAATAGTTAAGCTACTGTTCATATACTAACTACTCCAAAGGAAAGATGAACTAAAGGAGGATGAAATGAAGCAATGGATGTGAAAGTACTTTTAATAATATAAAGCATTACTATTATTACTACTATTTCAATAAGGGGAACTTTTTAAAGCCACAGAAGTAAACTGACCATATTAATCTCACAATAAATTACTAAGAGGGCTTATATATAAAATACTGAATCTGAGCCATGAAACCCTATTTATTTATTTATTACTGTTAAGTCATTTCAGTTCTGTCTGACTCTCCGTGACACCATTTGGGTTTTCTTGGCAAACCACTCTGCAGTGGTTTGCTACTTCCTTCTCCAGCTCACCTTACAGATGAGGAACTGAGTCAAAGTTAAGTGACTTGCCTAGGGTCTCACAGATAGTAAGTGTCAGGCCAAATTTGAACTCAAGAAGATGAGTCTTCCTAATTCCCAGCCCTGTACTCTATCCACTGATAAACTAGGCCTCTTAAATCCCTGTCTTAAAATAAATAAGAGACTAGAATGGTTGGCCCAGAATCACACAAACAGTATTAGTGGATTTGAACCTAGGTCATCTTAGTTATAAAGCCTGCCCTCCATTCACTAAGTCATACTTCCTATCACTCAAAAACTATGAACAAGAGATCTACAAGGGTCCTGTGTGAAGATTTCCTGGAGTGCAAAGGTAAAAGGTGAGAAAAATGAGGAACAAATTTTTTCCTCCCTATAATTCTACATTTTCTGTAGTTAAAATTTTAAGTGTGATTGGGGGAAAAAAATTCTGCACCAGTTTCATTGATAAATGTCTCTTATCCAAGATGATATATATGTAACTGCTTCAAATTCATAAGAATAAGAGCTCCTCCCCAACTGTCAAAAGATATGAACTTTTCAAAGAAAGAAATCAAGCTGTCAACAACCACATGAAAAAAATACCCCATATCACTAATAGTAAAAGTAATGCAAATTAAAACAATTCTGTAAAATTATTAATGTAATAACCATATCTATTAAATCAGGAACAGACAAAAGAAGAAAATAACTATTGTTGGAGGTACTGTGGGAAAACAGGCATATTAATGCACTACTGATGAAGCTGGGAACTGAATCAGTTATCCTGGAAAGCAATTTCAAATCGTGCCCAAAAAGTCACTAAACTGTGCCCTTCAGCCCAGAAATCCCACTACTAGTCATATGCCTCAAAGAAAGAGGAAAAGAATCCACAAAGATAAAAATATTCATAGCAGCTTTCTGAAGTAGCAAAAAAAAAAACAAAAAAAACAAAAAAAACTAAGGAGATACCCAACTGTTAGGAAATGGCTAACACAAGTTATGGTATATGAAATGTAATGGAATACTACTACACCACAAGAAATGATAAAAATCAATAGTTTCAAAGAAATCAGGAAGATCAAAATGAAATGATGCACAGTGAAGTGAGCAACAATTTCTACAGTGGCAACAACATTATAAAGAAAAACAACTTTGATCAACTTTAGAACTCTGAGCAATGCAATGACAAACCAGGATTGCAGAGTACCAAAAATGAAACATGCTGTTCCTCTTGCCAGAAAGGTGATGGATGGATTTAAAATGCAGAATGAGACATATCTTTTTGGACATGGCCAATATGGGAATTTGTTTTATATGACTATATAGATTTGTTATGAATATTTTCTTTTTCTTTTTTGTATTGTTCAATTGGGAGTGGGAGGGTAATAAGAGAAAAATACTTATTAACATTAATAATAATAATAATAAATAATAACATTAAATTGAGCGGAAGAAAATCACTAACAGTAGAGAAATAGATTTTTCAACAACTAGAAATATTCTGCATTGTCGTTTTTTTTTTACTTTAAGTTATACATTTAAATTAAAAAATATTTCTCTTCAGCTTAAATAAACTTATGTATCATATTTCACAAACCTAAAACTGATACAGTTGTCCTCACCTATAAACTATAGAAGAAAATTAAGATTAATTTATATTTAGATTAGGATAAAGAATTTTCCTTTTAATATAAATGTTGCCATACCAATTCTCTAACACTAATATCACCACAAAGAATTTGGCATTTTACCTGTCCAGCAACAGCAGTGAAGTAAGTCCACATAGGGTCACTTGCTGAATAACCACCAGAATATGCTGAGTATCCAGAGTATCCACCATGAGGCATATTTGGTACTGTTCCCGGCATCGGCTGTCCCATTTGCATATGCATTCCAGGCATCTGACCACTGTAAACTCCATACTTGTAAAAGAAAGAAAAAAAAAATTTAAAAAGTTGTATTACTTACTAAACTTAATTGTCAAATAGTGTAGGAAAAAGAGGGTCAAAAGGGAAAGAACAGAAGTTTATTTGCACTACTGAAATCTCCTGTAGAAAAGAGTTAAAATACTCTACATTAACTTCTAAGTCCATCAGCTACAGAAGCTCTATACATCAAATCCTGGAATTTATGAAAAAAACTTTTATCTACTCCTCCCTCTATATATGACATTAGATAAGATGTAGTAAGATAACAAGCCACACCATGCCTAATATAATTAATTGGTTTGGTAAAAATGTTACAGGTCAATTAATTTCTTAAGAACAATGTTATAAATGGGAGACAAATTCCACAATGGCAAAATTTAAAATTATTAAAGTGTTAAAAACAGGTCTTTAGAGAGTGATGACTATATAACCTTTATTGTGGTAAGATGTAAATATTAAATACAAGCAATAAAAGTAACATCAAATTTTAAAGAAGGACTTTTGAAAGATCTTATACACAAAGAGCATTATTCTTATATAATTTCAATGGTTATTCTTGTATTATTCTAAAGTTTACAGAAAAATAGTGTGTATTAAAATATTAAATAGCTTACCTTTACTAGCCTGAATTTTTGCTTATATAAAAGTGGGCACCGAATCATGAAGGGATAAATTAGCAACTTCATAACTTTAACCCTCTTCTTTAATCCTTTTTGGAAATTAGCTACTTAGTCACTTCAGTGTTTTGGTACCTAACTTTTACGGGCAAAAGTGATGCAACAATACTCAAACAGCCGCCTTTTCTTCTCATACAAATTACAGCATTTTGATTCAATAGCAATACCCTTGCTCATTTTAGATCTTTATTTCACAAATGGATCACTTCTCAAAATTTTTATTAGCCTTCTCAAGACAAGTTAGTACCTCAAAGCTCTTTCAAGTTAATAATCAGAGTCAATTCCTCCTCAGTTTTATCTTCTTCCTCCTTCATGATTTTGATTATTCAACTTAACTAAGTCTTAATTTGTTATTTCCTAATTGTGAGTTTTAATTATAACCTCAAAAACCATTGTTCTTTAATTCATAAAGCCCTAAGGATACAACTTCTAGCAGTTAGTGATTTTAAAACCCTATGAAATCCTGAATACAATCTGGTCACGCCCCCCCCCCCCTTTTTTTTAAGGAAACTTCATTCTAGGCTTTCACATTGATGACATCTATCTTGAGAATGTTAAGTTCTTTCCAAAATTGTTTGACATCTCTATCAAGTCCTTCAGCAGAACTAGTTTGCCAAAAAAGCGTGCTTATGACAATAATGTTTTAAGACAGTAATAGCATCTTGACCCAAAGACTGTAATAATGATGATGTATTTGGAAGGCAAAAACAGAACTCCCACTAACCACAGTGCTTCTAGATCTTTAGGATGCCCAGAGGCATTGTCAAAAACTAGCAAAACTGTTAGGAAGGTTATTGTCAGAGCAATATTTAGTCACTGTAGGTAAAAAAAAAATCCAACAAACCATCCATTCCTGAAAAACATTCAGTTACACAAAGCTTTCTCATCATCATTAGTCTTCTAAAATAGTGACAGCTTAAGTTTAATCATTTTGGAACTAATATTCTAAAATCTAGCTCACTTTTTTCCTCCACAAATTAGTCCAGTCTCAGTTGCATTTAAATACTTGTTGAACACTGTAATCACTTGCCTTAAATATTTCTTTAAAACTGTCTGGACAAGATCTGAGTGTAAGCCCTATCTAAACCCTATATATCTTCCTTAGTGACAGCAGAGTGTGCAACATGGCATACACTTAATATTGGTTGAACAGAACATAATTTAGCACTGCTTTATCCAACAATCTAACAAACTACTTGTATCTTGCACTGATGATTCTATAACAAAAGACTCATAAATTATCTCTTCTCTCTCAAAGTCCTAGAAAACGCTATCTATACTCACTGCTTCCATTTCTTCTTCCTCATTTTTCTGCTCCTCCAACTCTGCTCATCATTCAAATGAAACTGTTCTAAATTTAACCAAATTCTCTTAATTGCCAAATGTGATACGTTTTTCTCAGTCTCACGCTTTTACCTGCTGCATTTAATACTAATACTATTCTCTCCTCCTGGAATACTCTCTTCTGACTCTCTTGAGCTTCTGCAACTCTTTCTCGGTTCTCTTACCCATCAGACCTCTTATCTTCTGATCTATCATGCATATCACACCCCTTACTATGAACTTTCCTAAAGTTCTATTCTGGACTCTCTTCACTTCTCTTTATGCTCTCTTGGTGACATCATCAACTCCTATGAGTTTAAATACTATCTCTATGCAGATGATTCAGATCTACAGATGCAGTCCTAGTCTTTCAAGTGACGTATGTCCCAGAGGTATTTTAAACACAGAACTTATCTTTCTCCTCAAACCCCTCCTTCTTCCAAACTTCCCTATTCCT
Source organism: Pseudocheirus occidentalis (assembly GCA_028646575.1). Classification (NCBI taxonomy): domain Eukaryota; kingdom Metazoa; phylum Chordata; class Mammalia; order Diprotodontia; family Pseudocheiridae; genus Pseudocheirus; species Pseudocheirus occidentalis. Next base: position 9,450 of record JAQQSW010019946.1, read on the forward strand.
GCTGAAGACACCACCACCACTTTTCTTGTCTCCCCAATTCATAACCTCAGTGTTATGCTCAATTCCTCACAATCCTTCAGGCCACATAGTTAATCACTTGCTACATCTTGTACCCTTGCACTAGTCATCCCCATGCCTGAAATGAACCTCCTTCTTCACCTGTTCTCACAAAATCCCTACCCTTCAAAGTACAGTTCAAGTACCACCTACTACATGAAACCTTTCCTGACCCCTGAAACTACTAGTGTCTTTCCCCCCTAACTACTCTGTCTTAAACTACCTTGTATTTATTCTTGTTATATTTATTCTATACATATCTATATGTTATATATGAACTTGCCAACTCTTCTGTTAAAATACAGACTCTGTCAGAGTAGCAATTGTTTAGTTTTTGTATTTGTGTCCCGAGCACCTAGAATAGTGACTTGCATGCAGCAATGTTTGTTTAATGATTGATTAATAAAAGGATGTGCTTGAACTGAAACTTGAAGGAAATAAGATTCTATGAAGTAGAGGGGAAAAGGAAATGTATTCCAGTCATGGGGACAGACAGTACAAAGACACAAAGATGCAAGATGAAATTTCATGTGTGAAATCACTAAAAAGACCAGTTTAGTTAGACTATAAAGTACAATAAGAGGATCAATATAAGAGACGGGAAAGCCAGGGGCAGCTAGGTGGTGCAGTGAATAGAGCACTGGCCCTGGAGTCAGGAGGACCTGAGTTCCAGTCCAGTCTCAGACACTTGATACAAAAACTAGCTGTGTGACTTTGGGCAAGTCACTTAACCCCAATTGCCCTCCAAAAAAGCAAAAAAAAAAAAAAAAAAAGAGAAAGACTGGAAAGTCAAGTTAAGGACAGGTACTTAAAAGGACTTTAAAAGTCAAAGAAAGGAGTTTGCCTATAGAAAATAAGAAGCCAAGAGGCTGAGTGAGGAAGTGATCTCAGATCTATACTTAAGGAAAATCACTTTGGCAACTGTGTGAAAGTGGAAAAGAATGGAAGAGACTAGAGGCAGGGAAGGCAATTAGGAAGCCACTGTAATGGGCTAGGATGTGAAAAGTGATTAGGGCCTGAAATAAGATGGTAGCCATGTGAAAAATAAGAACTAAAGTGAGAGATGTTTACGACTTCAACTTTAAGAGTGTTGCCTGAGAATTAAATAAAATTTACAAGAATGCCAGTCATTCCCCAATTGATAAATGGTCAAAGGATATGAACAGGCAATTTACAGAGGTACAAATTAAAGGTATATTTAAGCACATGGAAAAATGCTCCAAATCACTATTGATTCGTGAAATGCAAATCAAAACAACGTTGAGGTACCACATCTCACCAGTCAGATTGGCTAAAATGACAAAACAGGAAAATGACAAGTGCTGGAGAGGATGTGGAAAAAATGGAACTCTAATGCATTGTTGGTGGAGCTGTGAACTGATACAACCATTCTGGAGGGCAATCAGGAACTATGCCCAAAGGGCTATAAATAAATGCATA
>JAQQSW010019947.1:0-10945 GCA_028646575.1 Pseudocheirus occidentalis
TGTTAAATGCTATCATTTTCCAGGATGCCTGTGTGCCTGCATCATCAATATAGTAAACAGGAGTTTAGGATTTCTTTCTTCCCATTATTCTCAAAGAATAATAAAATAGTCACTTATAGCAAAAACTCATCTCCCTGGTAGATGCATTTTTATACCTATTGAAGTTGGAGGACAAGGTAATTATGCTTTGACCCATGATTCCACCATACAGTGGAAAGCATTGAAATCTAGCCTTCTAGCTAGGCAGAGATTTCTTGAATAGCACTTGTTTGGGGAGTTTGAGGGTACATGGGTGTAAGAATTCAGACCTTCTAGTGTAAAAGTTATTAACCTAGGCTCTGTAGAAACTTTAGGGATCCATGAATAGATTTTAGGGGCTTTGAGACCCTTTGCTTAAAAAAATGTTTGACAGCTGTATTTCGATATCATTGGCTTCTTTTGTGATTCTTGCATTTTATTTTCTGTATTTAAAAATATTACTCTGTGCAGAGGTCCATGGGTTTCACCAGATTGCCAAAGATATTCTTGGCAAAAAAAAGAGCTTGAGAGATCATTTTCTGATATAATCTCCTTGGAGAAAGAAGAGGGTGGTCATTTCCTGTTCAGCATCCTAATTGTAGACAAAAGGCAATAAGGTATTCAGAAAATTAGTCCTGATGAGGAGTTCACTCATCCAGAACGTTTCAATATTGTGTTTTTACTTTGTGTAAGGGCCCTAAACCACAAAGTTGTATGACAAGTCTTGAGGGGCTCTATAGGAGTTTGAAAAAAGATGAACTCCTTACTGTAATGGAAGGCTGCCAGGATAGCAAATCCTTACATAAAAAAAGAAAAGATTTAATCTGTGTCTGTAAATAGGATTACATTTTAGGAAAGTGGAGTGGAAGAAGGAAAGCAGTATAAACAAAGGCAGACAAAGGTAATGTACATAGTGAGCTTGAGGAACAACAAATGACCATGTTGACCCAGGGCAAAGGATGTAGTGGGAGATAAATTTTTCCCTTTTCTTACACAAGTTGTTTAGTTTGAGACAGGAAAAAAGGTGTCCCTTGGTTTTTTGTTTGTTTGCTCTGTCTCTCTCTGTCTCTCTTAGTCCCCTCCTAACCCCTTTCTCTCCTTCTGGATACACTGGAGATTTTAGATATATAAAATCTTTGCAACTTTTTGTTAAAAATCATTTCAAATTCCTTATGGTGATATCATTCAAAAAGATCTTAGATCAAATAGTTATTATACCCAGGATTATACTATTGGTTATTACCCTTTGCAAAGGTCAACATGAATTCAATTCATATAAAACAGTTGTCTCCATTCATTCTTATCATTTATGATAGACTGAATATGTTCATTGCTGTCTCCATGTATGTTCTCTGTTCTGCTCTACAAAATCCACCTAAGACTCGGAATGTCCTCTATCGTTTTCTCCCCACCTGATTAATTACTTTTCTTTCTTTCCCAGATCAGTTCCTGTCTGTTTCATGAAATCTTTCCTAAACAATTCTCTAATACCTAAGGCAGCTGTCTTGGAGGACTCCTTCCCACTTTTAGGCTCATGTCCAGAGACTTTTCTACTCTATTCATTTCCCATCCACTTCCTGTCACACCCAATTCCTGGAACATTTTAGAGATGTTCACATGTTGCATTCTGTTGCCCTTTAACTGATACAACTTTCTCCCATAAAAGTAAGGCTGGAGAGGGCATGGAGAGTGATCATAGATTTTCTTTGGGTTTCCTCATGTCTAAAAAGGGTTTGGATTAAAGGGTATTCAATGTCTCTTTAACTTTGACACTTAGATCTTCTATAATTCTTTGATACTTCAAACCACACTATTTTTCCTATGTCCTAAACTTCTCTCATGCTTATAATGTGTACCAGACAAAAACATTGAATTATTTCCTGATTTTTATGTTTTCTAAGTCATATATGTTTCCTGGGATGGGGAACCTGCATAAGGAAATATTATTTTAGATATGCTACAATTGTCTAATCCTTCTTCCCTGTGATCAAAATTATTTGTCTAAAACCTAGATATTAAATTGTTATAATTTAAGCCTTTCATTTTTCTTGCTTTACAAATCACCTATTATCTAATTCACTTCCCAATGCCTCTTATACAAATGCAGATATATAGTGATACAATGCCCACTGTAATTCATTGTTTTCCCCTTCACTAAAATCTAAAGGTAACTTTGGACTATGGCCAAAGTCAGGTCCAAAGTAAAGTATTATTCATGTAAATAACTCCCCATCACATTTTTCTTTTAAAAAGAATCAGGAAAAGGAAGAGGAAAGTTATGTAAGTAAATGTTGTATTAGAAAGTTGAAATGTACAATATTATCCCTCCATCTTGCTATTCTTTACAGTGTAGTGGAGTTTTGTATTTAGATTGTGCTTACTTTTAAATGAAAATTTACAGCAACAGAGCATGTTGCAACATAATTGAACTGTCTATACTTTATCATTTGTTTTATCTATCCCTGTTTTTGATCAATATTTATGAGCAATTTGTTATTACAACTAAAACAGGCATATGACAACAATAGATAACCATAGTGGGTTATGACAGCTTTATCTGTTCTTTAAAAAAAAAAAGACTACTTTATAACTGGATCTATACTTTAAATGGAGATGCACACAAGCACACATAAGTTTACATTTCAATTCAGTGTCTTAGTTTTGTGTTCAAGGACTTCTATAACCCTTTCTAGCCTTATATCCCACTGATCTGATATAGAAAATGTCAGGTATAAGGAAATTAGCCCATTCTTGGTTAACTTCAAGTATCTTGTACTTTTTGGTCTCTGGTACAAGCAATTTGATGCATTAGAAAGAACAATGGATTTGGAGGCAGAAGTTACTGTTGTTCAGTTATTTCAGCCATGTCCAACTCTTCATGACCCCATTTAGGGTTTTCTTCACAAAGATACTGGAGTGATTTGCCATTTCCTTCTCCAACTCAACTTTCAGATGAAGAAATTGCAACAAAAAGGGTTAAGTGACTTATCTAAGACCATAAAGTTAGTAAGAGCCTGAGCCCAGATTGAACTCAGGTCTTCCTGACTTCAGGCTCTAACCACTGGAAGACCTAGCTGCCTGAAATTTTAGGACTGAATTTCAGTTTTGCCTCTTAATACCTGTATGCCCCTGGTCATTTTACTTCTCCCACCTTCAGTTTCCTCAACTATAAAATGTATGAGTTGTATTAAATGATCTTGAGATGCCTTCCAGCTCTAAAACTATGAATCTTTGATCCTTTATTCATGTAATTTCTTTACCTGGAAGAAATAACTTACTACTTTCAATACATTTAAATCATTTTACTTTTGGATATCTATGAGAAAAAAATGGAAAGAGTATAAAATCGGTAGTTAACAAGATTGATAGTATTGAGCATGTGCCCTGATTTTTTTTCAGGGAAACACATGCACTAATATGCCTGATCAGGAGCTTCTGGTTGGTCCTTGGGGTTTCCTTGAAGGTGATTGGTGCCCTTCTGGGTGATTAGTGTCAGGTAGTCCTGTCCTCCTTGTTAGACAATATGCTGCTATAGAAAGACTCAGATCTATCTGAGTTTACAAAACTAAAAAGAAGAGATGGAGAATTAATGGAAATATGTTGCAAATTTCACAATGATTAAAGAAGAATAGTAGAAAGGGAGAGAAGAAGAAAAGGTCTGGGGCTTGGTAGGACTGAATTGGGCTAGATAAAAATGAGGGAGACATAGGAAGAAAAGGAAGGTTTCTGTACCAGGAAAAAGAAACCAGGAATCCTTTAGATTAGGGAGACAGGAGGTGAGAATTTATTGGCATAAACCTGGACACAGACCAGTGGTTTGACCCCCCTCCAAGTTTTCTTGATGAAGGAAGACAGCATTAAGATAGGTGTTTCTTCTCCGAACCCTAGATATTAGGCACTGATAGTGACAAAGAGTTTAGATTAGCATTTCAGATCCCTTGGGCAAAAAACAACTCACACAGGGCACTAGCCCACACTTGGGGTAAAAAGAGCAAAAAGAATAAGACATAAACTGCAGGATACCACATTCAAAGAGTGTATTTGCTTTTGGTCAATGCAAGTTACTTTGTCATTCAGCCTATTGTCTTTATCCTAGGTCAGGGGACTGGGAGGTCTCTGCATGAGGTACTAGGCTTCCTAGGTCTAGGTGTGCTGGCTTTGGAATCAAAATACTTGCATCAGTTTGACCATTTAGTAACTGTTTAATGCTGGCCAAGTTCCTTACTTTATCTGGGTCTCATTTGTCTCATCTGTAAAATCATAGGAGTGAATAAGATGATCTCTATGGTCTCTTCTAGCTTTTAATCTATGACCTTATGAACATATATACTTTGCACAGAAATGGATGTGATAGAGTCTCTGGAAGTGAAGGAAGAGCAGGGAAAGGGTGGACACCTGCAGGTCAACTGGCAGGATACCCAGTTAGGCCAAAGTTTCCTAGGGAATAGTGATATGGAATTTGAAATAAATGAATGGAAGAATGAAAGTAAATACTTTCCACAATTATAGTTATAATGGTGATCTGGAACATGCACAAAACCCATTAGTTTGACTGATTGATGCAGTGCTTCCATACTAAAAAGGCCAGGGAGCTTGCTCCTGGGAGCATCATGATGATGGGTAAGCAGAGCACCTTGAAGTATTCTATAACTTGTTTTGGTTATTTAGTTATGGGATGAAGCAGAGATTCTCTGGTTGGCTTCTGGTGCATGAAAAAAAGTCTATCAACTTCAATTACTTTCTTTTGGCCTCCATGACCTTCATTCGATGACTCCTTCCCTCAGAGTCAGAAAAGAGGCTATCCCAAAAGGACAGAGACCTTAAGGGTCCTCTTCTCCTCTGAGATCATAAGGTCCCTGAGAAATAAGCCTTCAACCTTAGGTTTTTTTCATTTGTTCCTCCCCATTTTAGGCAAAGGAAACAGAGTATCCAATCATAAGAGGTTCAAAGATTGGAAGAGGAAGTCCCATGAGCCCAAGCACTGAAATCCAAAGTGAGCTTTGCAGCCAGTAGAACACTGATGCTCAGAGAATCAAGGAGTGACCTTCAGGCATGATCTTTGGGAGCCTGGCAAAGTGGAAAGACTCTTTCAACAGTTAGGTCACATCTGCCATAAATGTAGTGAAACCAAAACTATTTATGAACTGACCTAGGTTTTGAGCCTTCTCTCCCAGTGACTGAGGTAGTATTGTGGAGACTATAGCTTTTAGGTGCTGAGGTAAATGTTTATATTTTCTTTTTCCTTGCTATGTAAGAATAGCTAATGTTTATGGAAAGTTTATTGTGTGTCAGATACTGGTCTGAGCATTTTACACATACTGTCTTATCTGATCAGCACATAAACACTGGGAGGCAGGCTCTATTATAATCCCAGTTTACAATATAGAAACTTAGGTAAACAGGTTTAAGTGATTTGCCCAAAGTCACACAGCTAGTAAGTGTCTGAAACCTGATTTGAACTCATGAAGACGAGTTCTCCTGCCTCCAGGACTGGCACCTTATCTACTGTACCACATAAATGTCCAATACAAAATGACTATAATTTAAATGTAGAAGGGGAGGGAGTAATGAATCTGAACACTGTGCAATTATAATGACAAGGCATGGATACTAGCCCTGCAACCTTGGGCAAGTCACTTAACCCCAGCTGCCCTACCTCCCATTCTCCAAAAAGCCGGAAATAAAATACTGGAGTGATTTGCCATTTCCTTAAACATCTCATTTTACAAATGAGGCAAACAAGTTTAAGCTACTTGTACAGGGTTACACATCTAATAAGTGGTTGAGGCCAGATTTGAACTCAGGAAGATAAATCTGTCTGACTGTAGGTCTGGAGTCCATAGGAGGCAACTGGGGTTTGGTGACTTGCCCAAGGTTGCACAGCTAGTAAGTGCTAAGTGTCTGAGTCTGGATTTGAACTCAAGTCCTCTGGACTCAGGAGCTGGTGCCCTATTCACTTGACCACCTACCTGTCCCAACCTCTCCAGTATTTTTGCCAAAACAAAAAACAAAGAAACAAACAAAAAAACCCTCAAATGGGGTTACAAAGAGTCAGACATGACTAGAAACAACTGAACTTATTTTAACGGTATGGGTCTTTGGCTATGAGAGATTTACTGTCATTTGTTCATGGTCAATATGTTGTATGGTTTTGCTGAACCCTGTTCTCCCAGCTAGACTGAACAATGGACTCCAGACCTAGAGTGAGACAGACTCATCTTCCTGAGTTCAAATCTAGTCTCAACCACTTAATTAGATGTGTAACCCTGTACAAGTAGCTTAAACTTGTTTGCCTCATTTGTAAAACAATATGGATAAAGAAATGGAAATCACTCCAGCATTTTTTTTAATTTTTGGAGAGCTGGAGGTAGGGCAGCTGGGGTTAAGTGACTTGCCCGAGATCACATGGCTAGTAAGTGTTAAGTATCTGAGGCTGGATTTGAACTCAGGTCCTCTTGCCTCCAGGGCTTGTGCCCTATTCAGGGCACCACCTAGCCATCTCAACCTCTCCAATACTTTTGCCAAAACAAAAACAAACAAAGAAACAAACAAAAAAACCCTCAAATGGGGTTACAAAGAGTCAGACATGACTGGAAACATGGAACAACACCAACTGTTCTCCCTCCCTCCCCTCTTTAGTTTAAATTTTACTCTTTGTTATAAGAAAGGCTCACTGAGTGACATAAGGATAAGTTCAAAAATGAAAGTGATTTTAAAACACAAGACATCAAGAAAAATGAGTAAAGAAAAGAATAAAAGTAAGAAGTTCTTGGTTCTCTGCTGATTTATTGAAAAATATGGCAAGCCTCTTTTATTAGGTAATTGTGGTTCTTTGAATCTATTTACTGTTGGACCCCAAAGCTTTTTATTTGATTAAATTATGAAGTCAATATAGAGTACAAGGATTTGTAGTATTTGTGAGTTCACAGATCCTTGTGGATTGCAGGAAAATAAATTAACATTGAATTCTGCCTACTATCAGAAATGATTGACATCCAGTGTCCTTGGGACTTTTTAATAACATTGTTGGTTGTTCTTTACTGGAAGTTAAAGGAAACAGGATACAGTTTTATCTGTTCAGGATGCTTTTGGTGTTATCCAGCTTGGTGACAAAATCATAACAAATAGGCTTTTAACAGTTCCCTCCTAATATTAGGCTTCTTTAAGTAAATAATAATATTTTTTCAATTATTTATTTATTTATTCAATTATTCAATAATAGTTTTCAATAAGAATTGAAAATACTATAATAATAATAATACATAAATGTGGTATGTTTTGTCAGCTTTATTTGGGTTTTGCAAAGTTAAAATATTATGTAAATCTTAGGTATAACTGTTGTTATATTGATCTTATTACTTTATTAGTAGGTTTTCATAGGTTTAGATTTATACCTTATATAGATATTTTTCCACTCTGTGTGATCACAGTTCTGCTTATTAGATATCTGTTTAGATACCATATTGATATATCCTAATAAGATAAAAGGATTATTTAAATAGAACTACAGTTATGAAATAAAAGTGGCTGAAGATATATTTCATTGAATCAGAAGAGCTCATTGGTAAATGAATTGAATTCAACTATGGCTCTCTATATATGAAAATCTCAAAAGGCACAAATCCAGGAATAAAGAAATCTATCCTATATTTCATAGTTGTCCTTTTAGTGCTTTATGGATTTCTGGACTTGCAGATTAGTAGAGCAGGAAAGAACATTAAAGATTAGGTAGAAGAAAATTGATCACATAAATGTACTAGTTTATACTTTACAAAGAACAAATAAAACAAAGAGATTATCCATAAAGGACAGAAAAAGAAAAATGCTATCTGCTTTTAGATAAAGAACTGATAAACAGAAATATGTGTAGAATAATTTTACATATATAAACCTATTTGCGTTTACTAGTAGCCATTGTTAAGGTGTGGGAGATGAAAGAAGAAAAAATAAAAATAAATAAATTTATATGATAATTTTGTGGTATATTTGAAAGGAATAGCAAGTTGTGCCTAGTAAATTCGAAGTTTCATATACGATTTTATTGTTATGGAAATGCTTGCTTTATTCTGTAAATTAAAAAATAAAATTATAAAAAGAGAAATCGAGAGGTCCCATAACTCTTCAGAGGCATTATCAAGGAAAAGGGATACTATTAATACTCATATTCTAGCTATTGTTATCATTTTAGTTGCTGTTGTTTTGATGATGGTATGTTAGCTATATATAATAAACAGAGTATAAGCAATGAAGTGAATTAGTGATCTAACTGTAAGGAGGAGAATCTAATCTTACTAAAACCTTTAAGCTCACTGGAGACACCTAAGTGGCACAGTAGATAGAATACAGGGTTAGGAAGACCTGAGTTCAAATCTAGTCTCAGACATTTACAAACTGTGTGATCCTCGGCAAATTACTTGACCTCTGTCTCAAATCCTCAACTGTAAAATAAGGATAATAACAGCACCTACTTTGCAGATTGCTGCGAAGATCAAATTAAAAAATACTGTAATAATACGTAATATTTACAAAGTGTTTAGCTCAATGTCTGGCTTATAATTTTTGTTGTTCACTTGTTTTTCAGTCATATTTGACTCTGAGATCCTATTTGGGGTTTTCTTTGAAAAGATACTATAGTGATTTGCCATTTCCTTCTCCAGCTCATTTTGCAGATGAGGAAACTGAGGCAAAAGGTCAAAATGACTTGCCCAGCGTCACACAGCTGCTAAGTGTCTGAGGCCAGATTTGAATTCAGGGAGATAAATCTTCTTGTCTCCAAATCTGACACTCTATTCACTGTTCCACCTAGCTGCCCATACCTAGCACACAACAGGTGCTACATAAGTGCTTATTCACAGCTCCCTACTGAGTTATTGATGAAATGTGATTTATAAGTGTATGGTGCTAATTGAAGCTTGTATCTTATACAAGGCGGTGTAAAAGTATCAATCAAGTTACATTGTAAATCAGTAAGATTTACTTCTGTAAGAAACCTCAGGTACTGAAGCATGAAAGCATAGTAAAAAATATTTGAGTGGAAATCAATGGAGGAAAAGCAGAAATATACAGGAAATATGCAATGAACTACCTAGGTACAGAAGCATGCTTGGCACATGAGTGATGGGGGATTTCAAAAATCTGCATATTGGCTAGAAAACACTATTTTTCTCTCTTTCTCTGTGTTTCTCTGTCTCTGAATATCTGTCCATTTGTCTGTCTTAAAACTATTTTCAAAACAGAATAATCTTTATTTTTGTTTAAAGGATCATTTAATTCTGTGAAAGTGACCTGATCCCGATAAGTAGGAAGTGAATGATAAAGTTAAAGTTATAAGTATCTTAGATGAAAAAAGAGAAGTGACCAAATTATCTAAGAGTTAATGAGAGATAACAAAAAGAAAACAGAATTGTGACAAAGTTGATTCTTTGAGAACCCTCACTCTATCTCAATCAGTATCAGTCAATTTGATATGATTCTATAAGGACAGTGATTATAAGTTGTAGATATTTGGCCCCAGAGCTATGAGCTGCAGGTCATATATTCACTTGCTTGACCATAGGAAGGTGACCAGAGATCCTCCACACTTGTTTTTCCATCATGGTGACCACAGTATGATAGAGGTGAGTCAACTACATGGAAAGTCCCCCAATTTATTTTCATATCTCCAGACCCTTCTCTCTTGTACAACACAAGTAAGTGACCACTTTATGACGATCTTATGAGAACTTAGTTATGGGAGATGCTCCGTGCTTCATCCAATCTATGACATTCCTAATAATGTCATTTTTGGCCCTTCAGAACAAGGTCTGTCAACCAATGAGATTCTGTATTTTGCCATGCCTCTTTCACACATTTGGGCAAGAATAAGCAATATATTGATCCATATTTTGTATAAATCACATAAGAATATAGTTTCTAATAGAAGGGCCCTATAATAAGCCTTGAACTTTAATATTTAAGCAAGTAATATTTCATCACTCATTTACCAGCTATGGAGTTCACTTGCACAACCATAAATAACCCGACAAAGATATATCCATCCTGTTTTGCTCAAATTTCATGACAAAACCGAGCATGGGTGATGGTATGACATGAAAACACCTCCAATATATTCTTGGAGAACATGCATAGCTCCTGCCTAACCTAAGGGAAAGACCATCCTTCATGTGACCATGTCATCAGCAGAGATATTTCCTGCTTTGCCTGACCTGTGACCCTGCTAATACACTGTTTGCTTATTTTACGCTATGCATCATATGTCAACCAACAGGATTATTCTGTATTTTGTGTAGATCAAGAATGCTAGATATCTAGCCCTATAAAAATTGAGCCCTAGAAGAAGGGGGTATCTAAGTTCAGGAGGGAAGTCTGACATTCACTTCATTAGAGTGGACCATGGAACCTTTAAAAAACTGCCGTTGACTGAGACAGAACTCTGACTCAGATTCTTTTATTCTAAGTTGGAAAATTTTAATTCTCACAATAGTCTGTTGTGCATTCTAGATTTGAAAAGATCTGATTTCAAAGAGTTCACAGAAAAGATTAAAAAGATATCATGGCCTGAAATTTTATAGAAGTCAGTTCAAGACAAAAATGATGTTTATAAACATGAAATTCTGATGAGATTAAATTTAAAAAAAAGAATCCAATATGAAAGGAGTAGTTTTCCAAAGAGATTGGTGTGGCTACACCAGGATTTCAAAGACCAACTTAGATTTTAAATAAAAAAGAGTGGAAAAAATTTAGGTAGTAGAAAATGTACAGAAAATCATTGATTCTTTTTTTTAAAATAATTTTAATTTATTTTCTTGGTTACATCATTCATTTCCACAAGGTTTTGAGTTACAGATTTTCTCCCCTTTTTGCCCCTTCCCCCAGCCCAGAACATTGATCCCAATGTAAGTCCCCTCCCACAATCTGTTCCCTTTTA
>JAQQSW010019948.1:0-10945 GCA_028646575.1 Pseudocheirus occidentalis
ACTGTGAACATTGTACTGAATAAAGATTTGTAATGGAATAAAAAGAGTGTTCACTAATACTGTGTAATCCGAATCTTAAAAGCTGTTCACAGTAGCATTCTCTCAGGAATCTACTGCTGATTGGCTTTACATTATGGCCAGTTGAGACAGCAGTCTACCACTCTGTGGGTCAGGGAAAAGACCCCAACTGCCCCAGCTGAATCTACCCACAAAAAGGCTGACAGGACAAAATCAAGACATCTCCAGTCCACTATTTCCTGAAGGAAGCAGCAGGATCTGTCCTTCTTCAAGATGATAAAATGCCTTCTTTAACCCTTATCTGGGGCTCATCCTGGGCTCTCTCCTCTTCTCTGTACTGTCTCACTTGAGGAATTCATTAGCTCTGGTGGGTCCAACTGACACTATTATGAAGATCACTCCTAGCACTGAACTCTTAAGTCTGGAACTCCAGTCACCATTTCTGATTGCCTCTTGGACAGTTCAAACTTACGTCCCAAAGACATGTTCAATTTTCAACATGTTCAAAACAGAACTCATCTTCCTCTTCCCCTTCCAAAGCCTCCCCCACTACTTCTGAACTCTCCTAGTATTGGTGAGGGCACCATCCTCCTAGTCATTCAAGACCCCAACCTTGTGATCATCTTCAATTCCAGTCACCCCACATATTGAATCCATTGACAAATCTTGTGGTTTCTTTTTTTTTTCTTTTTTTTTGGCTTTTTGGAGGGCAATTGGGGTTAAGTGACTTGCCCAAGGTCACAGGGCTGGTAAGTGTATCAAGTGTCTGAGGCCAGATCTGAACTCAGGTCCTCCTGACTCTAGGGCCACTGTTCTATTCACTGCACCACCTAGCGGCCCCAAGCAAATCTTGTGGTTTCTACCTTCATAAAAACTCTCACACAATTTCCTTCTCTACATTTATACAACCACAACTCTTGGTTCAGGCCATCTATAAGCCCTCAATCAGAAAGCTCCATAGCCTTCTTCCTTGTCTCTGTCTCAAGTCTTTCCACAGTCTAATCAATCCTCCACACAGTTGCCGAATAGATTTTTCTAACATGTATATCCATCCATGTCACCTCAATGCTCTAAGGACTTAATTACCCCCAGGAATATAAACTGCTCTGACTGGCATTTAAAGCTCTTTAATAACCTTTCCAGTCTTCTTATATTAAGATGTAACATAGAGATTTTCAATCCAAGAAATTTTAAAAGGATGTACTAAATTTTATTTTAGCCCCAGACACTTCCTAGCTGTGATTCTGAGCGCTCTGTGCCTCAGTTTCTTCAAATGTAAAATGGAGATAACAGCACCTACTTCAGTGCTGAATCAAACGAGCTCGTATTTGTAAAGCAGTTAACATTGTACGCAGGACACAAGGGGCTCTAAATGAATGCTTGTTCATTTCCCTTTCCTTTTTAAAAAGTCAGAAACATTTATACTTTGTTGGGGCGGCTGGGCGGTACAGTGAATGGAGCACCGGCCCTGGAGTCGGGAGGACCAGAGTTCAAATCTGGCCTCAGACGCTTAACACATACTAGCCGTGTGACCTCGGGCAAGTCACTTAACCCCAACTACCCTTTCTCCCCCTCCAAAAAGCAAAAAAGAAAACCAACAAAAACCAAATATTTATACTTTGCAAAATAGAAGACTTAAGTGGGTTATTTATATCTGGCTTTGAAATCAAGGCAGTAATTCAAAGAAAATATTGAAATTAGTTTAAAGTAGGAAATAATATTTACTTACCAACTTCTCAATTTCTAACTCAAGATTCTGTATGCAGTCAAGTTTTCTTTTTCGACAACGCTGTGCAGCAATTCTATTTTTACTTCGTCTTCGAATGTCATGTATACAATCCAGCTGTTCTGGAGTCAACTTATGCATTTTCAGCATGGATTGAAAATCATTTCGAGAAAGTGAAATGATTCTTTGTGCATTGAATGGCAGTTTAACCTAAACCAGACAGAATTAACAGGGATTTACTTCAAAAAAAAAAAAAAGAACCAGAATATACTGGAAATGAAATTAGATATTAGAAATAAAAATTCAGATTTTTCAAAAACAATCTTCATTTAGTCCAATGGTAGAACTAAAACTGCACAATGGATACAGTGATCTTCCCAATAACAGAGACCAAAAATGTCAAAGTTCTTGCCTATTTTGGAGGAAGCCGCACACACTATTAAGACTCAGCTGATGTGTTCATCAGTTTTGTTGAACTGTTTTCCTCTTTAAAAATGTTTTGTCCCAAGCATGTTTGGGGGGGGGGGAGGGAGAAATCCTCCCTCATTTAATCCACAAATGGAAGCGGTGGGGGTGGAGTCAAGGTGTAAGAGCGGTAGGAAGGACTGCCCAGCTTCCTCCACAAACACCAAGAAAACGCACCAGAACAAATTCACACCGAGAGAGTCAATGAGTCGTTTTCCAGCCCAGGAGAGCTCAGGAAGACAGCTTGGCCAGTACAGGAGAAAGGGTCTGTCCAGAATTGTACTACAATGAGAAACACTCCAGGGGTCCAGGGACTGAGTAGGTCAGATGGGATGGAAGCAGACATTCTGCATTACAGGGGTAATGGGAATTGGAAGATCCTCCCTGCCCCTTAATAGGCCCAATGTAAACACATGGAGCCTGTGGTGGGAGGAGCTTGTTGACCAGGTGAGCAGGAAGGGTAGGGCAGAGCCCAGAGAAAGCTGGGAGTCAGAGCAGTCAGAATGCAGGGAAGAGAGGACACAGGCAAGGAGACAGCTAGGCTTGTGAGCGTTTGTTTATGGGAAGGCTTTGGGATTGTGTTGCTCTTTGCAATGTTACTGTATGTAGATTTCTTTGCTGCTGTGATGAATTTGGTTTTCTGGTGTCTGAATAAATGTTTTCCTTCTGTCTTCTATATGAAGAATCTGTTATATTTTGCAATTCAGAATTACACCAGTATATTCATAGTTGCTGTCAGTGCTGTGAATATCTTGTTGGTGCTACAGATGTCAGCCAGCATTTGCTGGCTACTGAGCAAGGAATAAATTCTAGAAGCAAAAAGTAACTGTGTGGCTCTAAACCAAAGGGCAAAACAAGAATTCAGTCTAGCCTCTAGCTCAGGATGGGAAATCACATCGGTGAAGTAACAAGGGCAGGAGACTGACCAAATGGGAGCCTGCAGTTTGGTGACTGCAGAGCCTCCTAAAGGACTAAAAGTGGCTGACACCAGCAGCAGTCTACTGAAATCTGCATCTACACACAAGCTGACACACCCAAAACCTGGGTCAGTAACTAGCAGAGTTCAGATCAGGAGGGCAGGGAGCAGACTCTGTCATGGAACCACATTATTTTGGGAGCATTAAAAGCTTGCAAGCCCTAATTCATAATTGTGAAAGCAGCAGAATATAAAAAGGACATAAGTATGGGGCAAACACACCTCCCCCCAACCCTTGTCCCAAAGAAGTTCACAAAGGCCACTACTAACAAACTAATATCTATCTTGTTGGTCTCTGTTATTGAAAAGAGGATAGAAATCAGATCCATTGTTTAATATTAGTTCTATCACTGAATTAAGTGAAGATTGCTTTTGAAAAATCTGAATTTTTATCCTAATATCAAAGTAATGAAGTAAGCCAAAAGTCAAGAAGTAGACTGGAAGAAGGAGCAAACAAAAAAGAGAAACCCACCAGTAAGAACTATTATCAGGACAGGAAAGCAAGACACAAACTCAGAAGAAGAGAATGTTACTAGAATAGCCTCAATGAAAAATAGAGCTTGCCAAAAGTCCAACTAGAATCCATGGAAGAATTAAAGCAAGACTGTGGGGAAAAAAAAGAGTCAAAAACAAAATGAGAGCTATGGAAGGTATAAAAAGAGAATTAACTAGTTGGAACAAGAAATATAAAATTTTTAACCAAGAAAATAACTGCCTGAAAAGCAGAACTGACCAAATAGAAGCTAATGAGACATCAAGAAATATTAACAAAGTTAAAAGACTGAAGAAAATAGAAAAAGAAAATGTAAGGTATCTTATAGTAAAAGCTGACTTACAAACCAGATCAGGGAAAGATTTAAAACTCATGGGACTATCTAAAAGTCATGACCAAAACTGAGTGCCTAAATAACATATCAACATAATATAACAACATAAATCTGCCCAGAACTCTTAGAACCAGAGGGCAAAGAAGAAACTGAAAGAATCCATCAGACAACTATTGAAAGAAACCCCAAAATGAAATCACCCAAGAATATCATAGCCAAGCACAGAGTCCTTAGGTCAAAGAAGAATTCAAGCACCAAAGAGCAATGATCAGGACAACACAAGATTTGGCAGCCACCACTGTGAGAAAGAGGAGAGTTCAGAAGAAGATCAATGCTTATACAAACAAGAATCGACCCAGCAGAACTGAGTATAATTCTTTGGGGGAAAAACAAACCTTTAATGAAACAGAAGACTTCCAAGCATTCTTGATGAAAAGATCACAGCTGAGCAGAACAATGGACATATAATACAGGAGCCAAGAAAAGCACAATAAGGTAAACATGGACAAAGAAAACATATGGGACTAAACACGGTTAAACTGTTTATATTCTTTTTGTTTTGCTTTTTGGAGGAGGGAACGGCAGGGCAACTGGGCAAAGTGACTTGCCCAAGGTCACACTGCTAGTAAGTATTGTGTCTAAGGCCAGATTTGAACTCAGGTCCTCCTGACTCCAGGGCTGGTGCTCTACTTACTGCACCACCTAGCCGCCCCTGTTTATGTTCTTATGTGAAGAAAAGATACAGGTGGCCCTTTTGTAGATTGTGGAGGGAGGCAAAGTTGGCCAAGGGCCTCAGAGTGATTCTTTTATGTTTTAATGCTCTTAAAGGAAGAATGGAAAAGGTAGGAAGAAGAATAAAATGGGAGAGGGCAGAAGAGTGGAAAAAATTATCAAACATAAACGGAGTATGGAGTACACAAGTAAATCATACAAGTGAAATGAATATACAAGGAGGACGGAATGTGTGGTGGGGAACATCTGACCCTCACTCTCATCTGAACTGGTCAAAGGGAAGAATACATATGCATACCCACACAACTGGGTACATAAATACATTTTACACAATAGAGAAGTAGATGGGAAAGGAGTTACTGCAAAGGAGAATAAAAAGTAAGTGAGACTGATGGAAGCAAAGCCAGAAACAAAATAAACTCTTAAAGAAGGGAAGGAGGGGAAAGCAAAAGAGAATGAAACAGAAGGGAATAACACAATTAGCAATCAACCGTGAATGCAAATGGCATGAACTTACCCATAAAATGGAAGAAAATAGACTGGATTAGAAAACAGAACCCAACAATATGTTCTTTACCAGAAACACAAGTGAAGCAGAAAGAAACAGAGTTAAAGTAAGATGCAAGAACAAAATCTATCAGTGGGTGATTAAATATTTATTATAAGTTTCTACAATGCATCAGGCACCAAGCTAAGCTGTAGATATATAAAAAACAACAACAACACAAATCACAAATGACACAAAACACACTCCAATAGGGGAGACAACATGCAAACAACAATGAACAAACATGCTATGCACAGGATACACAAGATACGAGCAACAGAGAGAAGATGCTAGAATTAAGAGGGACTAGGAAAGTCTGTCTGTAGAATGTGTGATCTTAGATTTCGGTGTGACTTTAGAACGTGTGATTTTTTTAGATGGGGAGGAAGAGCACTGCAGGTATCAAGGATAGCTGGTCCAGAGAGGAGCAGCAAGGAGGCCACTGTCACTGAATTAAAGTGTACGGGGATAGGTAGTATCGGGCCTGGGGTTTTCTTGGCAAAGATACTGGAGTCATTTGCCATTTCCTTCTTTAGCTCTTTTTACAGATGAGTAAACTGAGACAAACAAGGTTAAGTGACTTGCCCAGGGTCACACCGCTAGTGTCTGAGGTCTTCCAGACTCCAGGCCCAGTGCTCTATGCACTGCCTGAAAAAAGAAAGGCTTCTTTCAAACTCATGCTACCAATGGTAGGAATGCTGATATGCAAATAGCTGTTATCACACATACACTGATTTACCATCGGTGAAAACGTAGAAAAATCTCATTCTAGCTACATTCAACTGGGGATAGCGATAAAGAAATAAATGATTTATGAAGAAAATAAGGACACAAAATGGTGACATAAAAAATTCTCATGGAGGTCCAGCAAAATGTTACACTAGAAAGACCACTTTTTCTCTCTTACAGCGAGTCACTAGCAGCTCAGGTGACTCACCATTGCCATTCAACTCTCCGGTAAAGGTCAGGCGACATGATTAAGACCGAAAGCAAAACAACGGGCATAACAGTCTAACTGCCTCTTAGCTCAGTAAGATGAGAAAAGATGCAACAAAATAATCACTGACTTTACAGAAAGCCTCAGTCAAGAGGCCAATGAAGTCAGCGATGTTGTGTAAACATCTGAAGGTAAACACGTACCTGATGTTCAGAGACTCATTTAGTTTTTGATATCTGACTACATGAATGTGTCCTAACTAGAATTTCATTTCATGAAGGGCTCAGACAAAAGCATCTCAGAAGAGGCTTACAGATAACCTCCCCCTTATCGGTATGTACATCCATTATTTCCTTACCTCACACTCTTGTTCTCTGGCGGAGCAAGATTCACTGTCCCCTTCTGTATCTGTCTCAGAATCATCTCCCAAGCTAATCACACATGCATACTGGCAAGGCTCTTGCTGTGATTCTGGAACAAAATCATCACTGGCTATTTCCAAATTATTTGTACATTCTTCAGCACTAAGAGTATTTATAAATGGGCAGCTTACAGAATTCAAGGTAGTAAAAGTTCTTTGACACTGTTCAGGGCTCTCACTGATCCTGATACCTAACCAAGGACACTCCGATCTTTTCTGTGAACAATCTTTTGCTGCAGTAGGTGAAAGCTGAATTTGACAGTTAGTGTCCGTGCCACAAAGGTCACTCCAGAAACCTTTTGCTAAGTGCTCTGCCACTTCCCTTTCCACACTGCTCCGATCACTTGTGGATGCAGGTCTCTCCTCTCTTTGGCCCGAAGCAGACTTCAAAGGCAGAGCTTGATTTTCAGTGATTGTTTTATCTGGTCTTGTGTCCGTACCGGTCAAAGGCTCTTCAGCTAACATGGTTACATTCTGCATCCCTGTAAGATTCAAATCACCATATTGTTCATACGAGTGCAAAAGAGAAAGAGAGTAAAACCCCTGGGGGGCCGCAGGAGGATCTGGAGGACACTGCGTCACCTCTGATTTTGCCACAGAACTCTGACACGGATGTTTTTCCCCCTTTGCTTCTTCCTCATCGTCCATTTCTATCTGACTGCCTTCATGTTTTAAAATCATGTGTATATCTGGACAATCCTGGGTCTCCGCGTCTTCATTTTCAGGTAATTCATTTGGCTGAATAGAAACAAAAGGCGATGTTTGAACATCTTTAACACTGGATTCCACAATATGAATTCTATCTGTTCCAAAAGCTTTTTGGAATTTCCTATACTTTGGGCCTAAAGACTGCAAACCAAGAACGCCTTCCTTTTCCAAGCACGATTCATAGGTTTGATTGGCACTATCTTGGAGAGGAGGGGGTGTCTTTACATTTTCTTTGCATGTTTGGAGTTTAAGGTGAGGAACCTGAACACGTTCACCTTCTAGAAGTTCTTCTACTTCATTTATTTCTAGATCCTCATGATCCAACAATGAAATGTTAATGTTGGCATTCTGACAGTGTGATGTAAAGCACTTTTTTGTTGGGCACTCTTGCTGCTCAGCTGTGGAGTTCAAAAATTTAAGTCTGAGGAACTGAAAACAGGATTCTTCGATGTTGTGCATGCCTAAAACTTCAACACATTTGTATACGTCATCTATATTGTCTTGATTTAAAATAAGTTTAGCTGTATAGGCAAACTGAAGCAAAGGATTAAATCCTTTAACTGTCACCTGTCAAAAGAAACAAAAAAAAATAATTAACACCATATAAAAGTTTCAATTAAATTAAAAACAAACATTTCAACTACTGTGTATAATGTGTTAGGCAACAGAGAAATACAAAGTCCAAAATTTCAAGTCTTCATCCTCAAGGACTTGCATGACTGTGAATGAAAACATGTGCACCAATGAGGAAATATAAAGCAAGGAGGTGGGAGGAAGAGCCAGAATATTATCTAAAGTCCTTGGTAGGGAGGAGAGGAGATTCAGGAAGGGATCTGCATGGCCTGTACTTAAGTTAGAGAGAAGAGAAATCCAGTCCTAGAAGGAACAATTAACAATAACAAAGAGGAATGAGATGGAAAGCCAGGTATGGAGAGAACAAATAATCCAATGCAGCTGGACTGAAGAATACAAGAAGCAGAATATTGTGAAATCAGGCTGCAAAGAGAGATTTGATCCAGATGGTGAGGGACTTGAACTGGGAGGCAGAATTTTTATTCAATCCTAGAGGCAACTGGCAACCACTGAAGCACCTGGCATGAGGTAGTGACATGGTCAGACCGATCTGTTGAAAGCTTAAAACATGCAAAGTGGTGAGATTGGGTCAACGATGACTGTCGTCACAACAGCGACAGTTTAGTATGATTAAAAACTCCTTAGAATACCTGTGCATTTCCAAGAAAAGTATACATCCTATTCAATGGAACCATACGCTCAGCATCTCATCTTAATTTTACATGAAAAAAATTATATCATCCTAATCAAAGAGTAGCCACTACCCTATTAAAGAAAGCTTAAGTTACAAATCCCCTTAATAAAGGGATTTGTTCTGTAAAACTTGGATTCAGTCAAAAAGCTGCACCCCAGGACTTATGGCCCCATGTGGTCTGGAGGCCCCCACAAGTGATTCTAGACAGGTAAGGGGAAAAGGTGATTTCCTAAACCAGCTTAGAGAAGGAGATCCAAAGTGGGAGAGACGCCTGCCACCAGGAAAGCAGCGGCTTTAAACAGCAAAACAGCACGATGATGGCTACTTCAACAATCAACAGCTTTACCTGGCAGCTGAGTTGGGTCTACAATCTACTTAATTGGAGGGATGGGAGAGAGGGTTCCCAACTGCCAGCAAACATTCACCATCATTCCATGCATCCCATGACAAATAAATTAAGACTAGACAACTTGAGAATTGACTCTTGGTACTCTTAATAGTAAGAATACTGGAAAATCTAAGGCTTCTTGATTTGCAGTTCAAAAATCATACTAGAGTGCTTGAATACTTAAAACTGTCCTTCCCAGTTTGAGTCCTTAGGAAGAGGTGAAAACAGAGAATGGAAGTTTTCTATTTATTGTATTCTGCCGATGTCACAGCAGGGTTTTAAACAACATTGTTTCTTTAAGTTTTCTATAAAACTTAATTGCCTGGGGCAATGTGATATGGACTATACACTCAGACATGCTGAAACCAACTGTCCGAACACACTGTTAACTTTTCAGTGAGCATTAACACTTTAGTAAATCAACAAATGCTACAAATCAGAGCTTGATTTACTGTTCTGTGAATTGTCTAGACTTTAAAAAGTGATGAACACAAAAAAATAAAAAGTGATGAAGAAGATGTTAATAATGCAGAATAATCTTAAATTTTTTCTATGAGAGCTGTTTGTTAACATTTACCAGTGAACCAATGAATATATTTCAATGATACTTTCAGCCACAATAAGAGAACTACCATCCATACTCGGAACAGGGAGAGAGACATTTCACCAAACCACAACCTGACATTTAATGATGTTTGGAAGCATTTATCAACTAAGAAAAATTTAACAATATCAATAAACAAAAATGGATTTGCAGACTCTATTTCTAAGGTTCTCTACCCAAATAGTGACACGCTGCCAGGCTGATAAAAGCAAGAAAACTTGTACGCATTAAATAAAAGGTAAATTAAATAAAGAATAAATTAGAACTTAAGAAAACATGCGAAATTATTGATCATCCAGCACCATAGGCTCTATTATTTTTCTAATAAGAAAAAGCTACTTTTGGGGGACTAAAATATTATTTACTTTAGAAACCTATAGTTTTACTTTCATTGTTTAAAAATTCATATTGGGGCAATTAGGTGATGCAGTGAATAGAGCACTGGCCCTGGAGTCAGGAGAATTCGAGTTCAAATATGGCCTCATACATTTGACACTCGCTGTGTGACCCTGGGCAAGTCACTTAATCCCAACTGCCTTGTGTCCCCACCTCTTAAAAAAAAATTCACATCAAAGTAATCAAAATTGTATATTCCAATTTTGTAACACAAGACATTGTGGTCATAAAAGCTTTTTGGAAGTTATCTCTAAGTTATCTTAGAGACTAAAAACAGTGTAGTAGGTCAGGAACCAGTATATATTTCCTAGGTATGGAGAATTCGGGAAGTACAAAACTGTTAATACCAACTCTTTCCTTGGAACAGTCTTTGATGTGGTTGTCTGTGAGCTGCTTTGGGGATTTTTATACTCTATGTATTTATTGTATTTTATTATTGCATTATGTATTTTGTATTTAATACTTCAATGACGTATTATGTATTGTATTATGTATTTTATTATTGTGTTATGCATTTTATACTGTATGTATTTATTGATTCACATAATTTCACTGCTTTGATTTTCTTTCTAGGCCAGGACATCAATACTGATCTGACTAGAAGAGGAATAATTTAAATTACCTAAGAAAATGCTCCCAATTATATTTCAAATAAATTCTCTGTTTTTTAGATGTATTTAATATGGTTCCTAAAATTCTTTACAAACATCTTCCCAAAACAGAGAGGTATATACAAATTTAAATTCAACACATTTAGACTGAAGTTCTGCCACCAATGTCTCTATCCCAAACCTGGATTCTTTTTTTTTTTAATTTAGTTTTTATTTGTTTTCTTGTTTACATTATTCATTTTCATTACATTTTTTGAATTACACATTTTCTCCCCGTCTTGCTCCTGCCCCAACCCCATAACAGCAATCCCACTGTAAAGCC
>JAQQSW010019949.1:0-10945 GCA_028646575.1 Pseudocheirus occidentalis
GAGACCCTCCCTGCCCTACCAGAAAGTTAGAGAGCAGACCAGGGGAGGGGCTCCACAGTAGGATCACTGTTTTGGGGGTCGGGTAGCGGAAAGATGGGGAGAAAATTTGTAACTCAAAAATCTCACGAAAATGAACAACATAAACAAGAAAACAGATAAAATTTGTTACATTTAAAAAAAAAGAAATAAGGGGACTAATTTTTCTAACTAAATCTCATAGTATTGACTTTCTGATACCCATCTCATCCATGTATCACTGATTCTACCTTTCATGTGCCCATCTAGTATCTCACTACCAATGACCACTTCAAAGTTAGACTATAACAGAACATGACTGGGTAAGAAGAGACCAAAATGGGATAGCTGGATGCAAAAGTTCTTGGCCATAAAGCAAACATTCAAAGAAGACATGGAAGCATGTATAAGTCCTAAGTTTCCTTCCCTTCTTTCTGACCTAGAATTTTGCTCCATTTAGGGGGCTGAGGAATGTGAAAACCTTCAATTTCTTCCATAGGTCCATAGCAAACTGGGTATTCTGCCAATAAGCTGTTTGGAATTACATGCTGGTGAGATCAAAGATTTCTAAGTCCCAATTTCCACCCTCCAGATAGAAACCTGTGGTCTCCAAAGACAAACTTGTTGTCTCCATATTTATAAGCTTTCTGCTTAAATGTTCACCATCACTGATTTTACAATATAACCTCAACCTCACTTAGCTGGCTTCAAAAATGAGAAAATGGCATCTTATGAAACATACATACACAGCAGGAACAACCAAAAAGACAAATGAATCCCGTCAAAACCCCTGAAAGCTCTTAGTTCATAAGGCCTCATTACAGTAGGAGCTGTTAAGTGCTGCATGCAGGACATGGTGTTCAGAGCCTATCCTGAATAAAGACATGATTTTATAGGTACAGAATAAGTTATTCATCAATTTTACTTGAATTGTCAGTCACCATCACTATGGATACATTTAAACAGAGCAATCAATGTAACAAAAATAAAAGCATCTTCTCTGTTCCTGTCCAAGGTCATCAAGAAAGCATGATGTAATCTGCAAATATCCAGCCATCCAAACACAGGCCCTGATACATTCAGAGACCTTAGAGAACATCTTGTCCCATCAAACCCTCTTATTTAACAGATGAATGAATTGAGGCCCAAAGACATGAAGTGATTTTCCCAAGGTTACAAAGTTGCTTAGGGAGGTAAAGGCAGGACACTGACCTGGAAGTAGGGCTGTGCTAGAACCTACTTTTACTGCTTCGTGAGAACTGATTGTTAAATTTCCAGTTTATTTACCCTTCAAAAATCAGGCAATTAAGGCTTGATTTATTGTTGTGTTGAGTGTGTAGAATTAAATTACAGAGAAAGAGTTAATAATGCAAATTACTTTTCAAAATTTGTCCTGGTTTTCATAGAGTCATTTGTTCAACATTTACCAGTACAGCCTTGCCTTATTTGCTTGACTTCCAACTCAGTGTTCTTTCTGTTACACATATTACTACTCACTTCACTGAGGAAACCACACATGTTGAAGAGAAATGATTCTCTTCCTGAAGGCTTAGAGTTTGTTTTTAATGTGTTTGTAGTACTCAGGTGTCTGTGTTTTGCTAAAATTCAATTTAATCCAATTCCAAAAGCATTTATTAAACAAGTGATGATAATATGTGCTAGGTGGGGAATAGTGGGGAACAAATAGAAAGTGAAGCAATACCTGCTCTCCCATAATTTGTGCAATATCAGAGAAAACACTGTGCACAGATCCAGACATATGATAATGCTGGCGATCAAAGAAGTACTTAGCACCTTGTTTCAGTTTGAATGAAACTGTGAAGGACTTGAGTTGGACTAGATACTGTGAGCTTCAATATGGAACTGGATGGGGAGCTGAGAGCTGCCTACCTATGAATCCAGGTGATGATTGCATAGATTCAGGCAGGAGCTGGACCTATGGAAGAGGAATCATGGAATCTGGGAGCCAGCCTCGAGTCAAGATGAGAAGACCTCTAATTGGGTAGTTAATGCTAACTGAGAAGATCATAAGATCATGATTTACTGTGGCCTAGGGGTGGGAGAACTTTGTTCTTTGTGCCTCTTAAGGATGATTGAGTTAAGGATGATTGGAAACTAATCTCCAATCAAGAAAAAAGAAGACTTTTACTGTCCCTTAAGGAAGCTTGCTCCTTGAGGATGATTGAGTTAAAGATTTACTGAATGATATATTTTGCTTAAAACTATGTGGCCACTTTAGTGACAAGCTGTTATGTTATAACATTGTGAATGTTGCACTTTGGTTTCTGTGGATGTTTTGTCTTAGTTTATTGCTGAATAAATAGAGAGTTCTCTATACTATGTGATCAGAACCTTAGAGCTATTCACAGCAGCAGTCCTGTGGAGAGCTGCTCCTGTTTGGCTTTACACATACACATAACATATACAGGAAAGAAGGTGATTGGAGAAGGCGGGGGGGGGGGATGCAAAGGAAAAAAGCTACTTGCAGGAAGAGATGCAAGAATTGAATCTAAAAGGGAAATATGGATTCAAAGACACAGAAGCAAGGAAAGTGTATGTTCCAAGTACGGGAAACAATCAATACAGTCACAAAGATGGGGAAAAGAAAAGAGAGCCATGTATGAGGAATAGTAAGAAGGCAAGATTGACTGGACCACAAAGTGGTCCCAAAAAGGTGAGGCAATGGATAATAAAGCTAGAAAAGCAGGCTGAGGTAAGGTTGTGAAGGACTTTATATACCAAACTGAGTTTATATTTGATCTTAGAAATAATAAGGAGCCACTGGAATTTTTTTGAGAAGAAGAGTGACATGGTCATACCTGTACTTTAGGAAAAAAAAATCACTTTGGCAGCAATGAAGAAGATGGATTAGAATAGGAACATACTTTAGGTAGGAAGACCAAGTATAATGGTAGTTTATTACAATGGACCAGGTGAGAATTGATGAGGGCCTGAACTGGGATGATAGCTATTGGATAGAAAAGATTGAGGTGAGAAATGTTGGGGAAAAGAAATCACAAGATTTGTCAAGAGATTGGATAAATGAAGTAAGGGAAATTGGAGGTAATGAGAAATTGGTGGTGACACTAAGGCTGTAAAATGGGGAAACTGAGATAATTGTGGTGATCTGACAGTAATAGGGAAGTTCAGAAGAGGTTTGGGAAGAAAAAGAATGATTTTTGTTTTGGCTGTGATGAGTCTGAAATGTCTAAGGGACTCTCAGGTCAGAATGTCCACTAGGCAACTGGTGACACAAAATTGGAGCTGAGAAGAGAAAGTGGAGCTAAATATATATATATATATATCTGGATGTTACCTATATAGAGATAATAATTCAACCCAAGGATGGCAATTAGATCACCAAGTGATAGTGCATGGAGAAAAGGAGGACCAGGATAGATCCCTGGGGTACACCCATAATTAAGAGAATGACATGGGTTATGATTCAACAAAGAAATTTAAAAAGGAAAGACCAGTCAGGTAGAAAAAGAATCAATAGAGATCAGTGTCCCAAAAACCCAATAGAGATTATTCACAAAAAGTGGATGGTCAACACCATCAAATACTGAGCAGAGGTCAAGAAGATTATTAAGGTCTGTAATGAGAATCTGGAGATCTTCTTTGCCCCTAGGCCCTTTGATAGGCTTAAGTGACTGAGAACCTTCTGTGATTTGAAAATATATGCTGCCCCCTAACAGGCTGAATGTGATCACATGGAGCCTGTGGCAAGAGGCTTATTTTTCAGGAATGCTCACACTTTATTACTTTGTGATTGGCAGTTGGTCAAGAGGGCTGTGACATTCTCTGATCCAGGAGAAGACTATATATACCATCATGTGAGTTTTTGCTTTGGGCCTTACTTTAGAAAGAGTTGTGTGATTTGGCTAGATGAGACTCTGGGCAGCCGTTGAGCCCCCCAGCTTTGAAAACCCGGATGTTGATGGTTCTCTCTCTAGTAACTAACTAGGTATAGATGTAATGGTCAGACGGCTGGAAGCCCTTCTGCTGATCTGTTTCTGTCAGCTTGTAACTTCTGTTTGCATTCTCTGAAGTTCAGGGTGCTGACTTTTTTCCCCTGAACTAGGTAAATGATATATGTTTGATTGATTAAAGTAAGATTGTTAACCCATTTTGAGTTGCTTTCCTTTAGAAAAGCAGATCTAAGAACCTGTGCTAGCAGCCACCCTGAGTATGCTAGGGTTCTTGCTGATACAAGCTAGTGTCTGAACTAGGACTTGTACTCAGATCTTCTGACACTCAGACCAATGTTTAGTTCACTCTTTCCTACTCCCTGATAACACCTAATAATCAGAGCTGTCCAAACTGCCTCTGGTGGTGGTGAGTTTCTCAATCTTTTGAGGTCTTCAAGTAGATATTGGATAACCACATTTTTGGGGGTGGGGGGAGGAAAAGGGAAGGTCCAGACATATGATTTCATAGGAATAGAACCTCCCTCTACTGTATGAAGCTGCAACTATTCTACAATTTGGGGTCCTAGAGTGTTACCTGGGAGCACTTGCCTGTAGTCACAAAGTCTGCATGTGTCCAAGGTAGGGCTTGACCCCAGCTATGTCTTCTAGCTCTTACAGCAGCTCTCAATTCATTATACCCAGTGGCCTCCCATCCATTACTAATTATTGTGAAATTATATCATTTGCAGACCACCAGTGAAATCTAATTCTGAAAAGATTTTATGATGCTATTTTTTTTACTTGTTTAGGCAAAGACAATTAGAACAGGAATATCAATAAGCTTTTTAATCACTTTTCTACCTTCTGGTTATTTGTACTCCTTAGGAAAAGCAAACCTCTCCTCTTTTCTATAGAATTCCTTCTGGGACAAAAGCTTTCTACTTCTGTTTAATTTTGCACCAATTCTGGTTGAGCAGAATGCCAGGAAGGATTTAGCATTCAAATCCAGTGATAAATTGTAAAATACAGTGCCTACTTGCAACTGTTTTACCATTATACATGCTAACTAGTGCAAGGGAAACACTAATTAAACTTAGACTTCTCAATGCATGCAATGAAACTTAATAATTAATAGAGGCAAACAATACCCTCCCATAAGAATAAAGCATTAACCAGTCTTAGAGGTTCTGATAAGCTTCTTTCCTATCAGACTCATGTCAAGGTTCCCACACTTGCCTGATCAGATGGCTACACATTTCTCTTTCAGGTAGCTATTTGTCAGGTTTCTGTTAGTCAGCAATACCCTCAAGAGAACAGAGACTGCTTGAATCTCATGTATGGGGAATACAGGGAACAGTCTCAGACATGAGCCAAGTGCAGGCTGATATCTAGAGCCTTAGTGAACTTCTCAAAACTATAGTTATGGGTGTTCCTAATTTGTTTGCCATTGTATCTCTCTGTACCACATTGGTGTGGCCCCAGTAACACTTTTCCATCTCCAAAGAATATTCAGAAAAAAAACCAAAACATTTATATATGTGTATATATATGTATACATGTATGTATATGTGTGTATATATGTTTTGGGTTTTTCTGAATATATACATATATGTATATATATATACATGTGTATATATGTATGTGCGTATATGTGTATATACATATACATACACACGTGTGTGTGGCTACCTCTTAGAATTCATGAACCAAAGTCAATTCTTCCTACTACCCCATTTCAAAACTCTCCCCCCACACCTATTAGACACACCTAAGTACACCTATGCACACAAACACACACACAAAACTGCTTCCCTTCCTTTTATTGCCTCCACTGCCCTGTTCCGAGTTCTGTTTGCTGCCATACCTTGCTTGAAACAGTATTTAAGAATTTGTAGAAGATTGGGAAGATATACGAACTAATACAAAGTGAAGGAAGCAGAACTGAGAAAAAAAACTAAAAAAATAGTGAGATTGTAGTCTTTAGATTGTAAACTCATTGAGGGGAGAGACTTTTGTTTTGTTAATTGTATTCCCAGTGCTTAGTACAGACCCTCTACATAGTAGGCACTTTATAAAGATGTGTTGGATTAGATTACAAGAATGTAAAGGGGAAAAATTATAAAGCTATATGATATGTTGACCAATGTTTCACTCTCAGTCAATAAATATTTATTTTTCCACTTAGCCAATAAATATTTAATAAGTACCTACTGTGACAACTAGGTGGCACAGTGGATAGAATGCCAGGCCTGTAGTCAGGAAGATCTGAGTTCAAATGCGGCTGCAGACACTGACTGTGTGACCCTAGGCAACTCATTTGACTCTGTTTGCCTTAGTTCCCTATCTATAAAACAAGCTAGAGAAGGAGATGGCGAACCACTCCAGTATCTGCCAAGAAAACCCCAAATGGGGTCATGAAGGGTTGGACACTACTGACATGACTCAACAACAATAACAAAATGCCCGCTATGTGCTGATCACTGTGTTAAATGCTGGGGAAACAAATAGGAATAAAAAGAAAGACAATCCCTGCCTTCAGTGAGTTTACAATCTAATGGGGAAAGACAATACACAAAAGGAAAGTGGAAATTGGCATAGAGGAAAGAATTCATCACAGGGGTGATGGAGAGGACCTAAGAAGTCTCAAATCAGGATAGCTAGTGTGAAACGGAGTCACCTCAAGGTGGGGGGACATTGAAAATACTGTTAGAGGGAACACATTCAGTATCAGCGGGGAGGCCCATCTCCGAACGGAATCAGGATGCCACGGTGTACGTGGGGGGCCTGGACGAGAAGGTCAGCGAGCTGCTGCTGTGGGAGCTCTTTCTACAGGTTGGGTCCATGGTCAACACTCACATGCCCAAGGACAGAGTCACAGGGAAGCACCAAGGCTATGGATTCGTGGAATTCCTGAGTGAGGAGGATGCCGACTGTGCCATTAAGATCATGAACATGATCAAACTGTATGGGAAGCTAATACGAGTGAACAAGGCCCCCGCTCACAAGAAGAACCTGGACGTGGGGGCCAACATCTTCATAAGGAACTTGGATCCCGACATCGACGAGAAGCTGCTCTACGACACCTTCAACGCCTTTGGGGTCATTTTGCAGACTCCCAAGATCATGCGGGACCCTGACACAGGCAACTCCAAGGGCTACGCCTTTATTAATTTTCCTTCATTTGATGCCTCCGACGCAGTAATGGAGGCCATGAACAGGCAATATCTGTATAATCGGCCATCACAGTATCTTATGCCTTCAAGAAGGACTCTAAGGGGGAACGCCACGGTTCTGCGGCTGAGAGACTTCTGGCGGGGCAGCAACCTCTGTCCCAGGCAGATCGGCCGCATCAGCTGTTTGCTGATGCCCCACCCCCATACTCTGCCCCCAATCCTGTCCTGTCTTCTTTGGGATCTGAGCTTCCTCCGCCAGGTATGCCCCCACCAGGCTCATTCCCACCTCCAGTGCCACCTCCTGGAGCCCTTCCTCCAGGAATACCTCCAGCCTCCCCCACCTATGCCACCCGGGGCTGGAGCCCATGGCCCTCCGTCAGCAGGAACCCCTGGGGCAGAACATCCTGTACAGGGCCATTCACATTCCCATCCATTCCAACCAGGCGGGATGCCTCATCTCTGTATGTCTCAGATGCAGCTGGCCCACCATGGCTCCCACGGTTTGGGACACCCCCACGCAGGACCCCCAGGCTCAGGGGGACAGCCTCCTCCACGACCACCACCAGCCCATCCTGGCCCCCCTCCGATGGGAATGCCACCCCGAGAACCCCCTTTTGGATCTCCCATGGGTCACCCAGGCCCCATGCCTTCCCACGGTATGCGAGGACCTCCTCCGTTAATGCCCCCACACACACAGATAACAGCCGTTCACCTCGACCTCCACCCTATGGCTACCAAAGAGGACCCCTTCCTCCACCAGTATCCCCCTGGGGTCTGCTTCGGGGTCCTCTTTCTCAGTAGAGCCAAATTTCTCTACTATCTGTTGCACTCCTCTGAGGCTCTTCCTGTCTTTTGGACCAGTCAGAGGAACGGTTGCCCCCTGGGCCTGGGGCACCCCTTTCTTCCTCAAATTTGTCTCTTTTTTCAGTGTTTTTTTTAGACTGGACTTTTTTCTATGTTGGGCTTCACTTCTTCCCCAAGTATTGACAGTGAATAAAGCTGGATCCCTTGTTAAAAAAAAAATATATATATATATATACACACACACACACACACACACACACACACTGTTAGAATCAGCTGATGTATTGGTTAATTTTACTGAAATGTTCCCCTTCCTCTCCTTTCATATGTTTTGTTACAAGGAAATGGCTTTCTGGACAATGGAATAGGGAGAGATGTAGTTGTTAATGAAGCTGATAGATCAGAAATAGAGCAAGTGAAGACTCCTTTCTTTGTCCATCAGTAGCAGCACTATGAGTGGCTGAAGTTTCATCCTGGGGAAGAGAGAAGACATAGTTTCTTGAAAAAGGAAATTAAGAAATCCATTAAAATGTTTCAGAAAGAAACTGTACTTCAAGGCACGTTAGAGCTCTGGAGTTGGAGTCAGAAAGACTTGATTTCACATCCTGCCTCCGATGCTAGTTGTGTGAAAGTGGCTAAGAAACGTGACTTCTCCCAAACTCAGTTCTTTATCTGTAAAATGGGGATAACCATAGCACCTACCTCACAAGATTCTTCTAATGGTTGAATGAAATAATGTTCAGAGCACTTCACAAACTTTAGAGCACATTATGTAGGTGCTAGCTGTTTATTATTATTATTTTTTTATTATTATTATTATTATTATTATATTGGGAAACCAGTTCCTCTGTGGGCAGAGAGAGAAGGTTCTCAAAGGTTAGCTGTGTGCGTTACTGGGAAAAGTAGTTGTTTTTCTTCCCCATCCTTGGAAAGATTGAAAGGCTCCCAAGAGGTGTCCACCAAAAAGCACAGTACCAGAAGAACACATTGGCAGGGGATTGGAAAGTAAGAGAGTAACTTCAGGAGGCAGTTGGAACAAATTGCTCCCAGCTACTGCTATCCCTGCTGCTTAGGCAGCAGGCCTTTGTGTACAGACAATGGGGACTGAGGGAAGATGAGTGATGGAAAGACAGAGGAAAAGGTAGCAGCCACTTATACCTGGTGTTGAGTACAAACTGTCTCAACTGCGACATCAGGACTGTGTCAGGGGATTAACACCCCGCATTTCTGTGGCTCTGGGGGCTTCCAGCACCCATTTAAAAGCCTATGTTTCCCTCTCCCAATCATTTCTCTCAAAATATTCCAAACATGTCTGATGATTTTCCCCACATGCGGTATACAACATCATGGCTTAGTGTTCTCTCAGTCAGAGGTCACATCTTCATGTATGTGTACAATATTTCCTTTCTCCCCTTCCCTCTCTTCCCTGTTGTTTGTGCTAAAGCTTCGCACCAAAATAACTCCCTTTGTTTTACATTATTCTCAGCACCTGAACTCATTAGGAGTTGTTTCCCCCAACATCTCTGGTTGGTCCATGATCCTTTCCTCAGATGTAAGCTGGGTCCCTGGACAAAGCTTAACCTATTGACAGCTGTACCTGCAATGGGGGAGTATGATACAATGAGCCCAGTTGTAGAAACAAGGGTCAATAGGGAAACCCCAGGTCCTTCCAAAAGAGACTCCTGTATGCCAGAGGACTGTAACAAAACAACTTGGCACACAGTAAGTGCTTAATAAATGCTTGTTCCCTTCATGTGCCCCTCTTTCATATATGTCTTATCAGCTTTTATGTATGTAATTTAATTCAACTGGATCAGAATCCCATAATTATAATCACTTGGCAATCATTTATTATAAGCACCTATTATGCAAGGAATAGTCTAGTACAGGGAAGGGGAAACGTGCAGCCTCAAGGCCACATGTGACCCTCTAGGACTTAGCGGTTCTCAACCTGTGGGTTATGTTCAATTTAAATATATCCTGCATATCAGATATTTACATTGTGATTCATAACAGTAGCAAAATTACAAGTATGAAGCAGCAATGAAAATAATTTTATGGTTGAGGGGTCACCACAACATGAGGAACTGTATTAAAGGGTCGTGGCATTAGGAAGGTTGAGAACCCCTACTTCTAGGTCCTCAAGTGTGGCCCTTAGAATCCAGACTTCCCAGAACAAATTACCTTAATAAAAAGATTTGTTCTGTAAAACTTGGACTTGGTCAAAGGACCACCCTTGAGGACTTAGAAGGCCACATGTGACCTCGAGGCCACAGATTCCTCTAGTAAGTACCAACCTTAGATGTCCACTGGCCCATCCATAGTTTTTCTTTTTCTGGTGTTTTTGTTTACCAGACTCGATTATGTATAGCAACCTAATAGGGATAGAACTGTACCTATCATTTCGACATTCCTGCCCTAATTTATGTGGCCTGCTTGGTATTATTTTTCATAATTGTTTTTTTTAACATTCTCTCAAACCTTCAGGTCAGAGTGACATTATATTCTGCCCTTCCAGTCCTTAGCAGTAACTCACTCAGTCTGAACTGCAAGAGGCAACATTTCCTCTTCCTTGTGCTTACAGGACTCAGCAGAAAGCAATGGTAGGAATGTAATTCTGATTTCTCCAAACAAGGCCAGTATACCATAGGCACTCAATAACTATTCTTAACTGACTGACTCTCAGGAAACAATTGACCAGGTCTGCCTTCTATCGGGACTCAAGTATCATTATTTCCTTTGTTTTCCAGCTTCAGTAGACATTTTATAAGGCAGAACCTGTATTTAAATGCATTTTTCTGCTCTGGTCCCCTAACAAATTGCTGGAGAAGAACTAATTGCTAATCTACTTCTTTTTTTTATTTAATTTAGTTTTTATTTGTTTTCTTGTTTACATTATCCATTTTCATTACATTTTTTGAATTACACATTTTCTCCCCGTCTTGCTCTTGCCCCAACCCCATAACAGCAATCCCACTGTAAGGCCCCTCCCCTGCTTTGCTCTCCTATTTTCTGGTAGGGCAGGAGGGGTCTCCCTATCCC